>JAODAL010039347.1:0-38104 GCA_025379985.1 Phyllomedusa bahiana | reverse complement strand
AGTAGCCTTGTACAGAGCGTGTCATAGTACGTAGCGCCGATTGTACGTAGCCTTGTACAGAGCGCGTCATAGTACGTAGCCTTGTACAGAGCGCCTCATAGTACGTAGCCTTGTACAGAGCGCGTCATAGTACGTAGCGCCGGATCGTACGTAGCCTTGTACAGAGCGCGTCCATAGTAGTTAGCCGCCGGATCGTACGTAAGCCTTGTAAAAGGGGCCGTCTTAGTACGAAAGCCTGTACAGGGGCGTGTCTTGTACGTAGCCTTGTACAGAGCGTGTCATAGTACGGAGCCTTGTACAGAGCGCGTCATAGTACGTAGCGCCAGATCGTACTCAGCCTTGTACAGAGCGCGTCATAGTACGTAGCGCCAGATAGTACTCAGCCTTGTACAGAGCGCGTCATAGTACGTAGCGCCGGGCGCTGCGCTGAGGCAACGAGCGCATGCACCGAGCGCATCCCTGCGCCGGGTGCCGCGCTGGGGCGCCGAGCGCATCCCTGCACAGGGCGCCGCGCTCGGGTAACCAAGCGCATCCCTGCACAGGGCGCAGCGCTCGGGTAACCAAGCGCATCCCTGCACAGGGCGCCGCGCTCGGGTAACCAAGCGCATCCCTGCACAGGGCGCCGCGCTCGGGTAACCAAGCGCATCCCTGCACAGGGCGCCGCGCCCGGGTAACCAAGCGCATCCCTGCACAGGGCGCCGCGCCCGGGTAACAAGCGCATCCCTGCACAGGGCGCCGCGCTCGGGTAACAAGCGCATCCCTGCACAGGGCGCCATGCTCGGGTATGAATCAATTAAATAAACTTCGGGCGTTTTGGGTGCCGTTTTGGGCAAGGAAACGCTCCGAGACCTCAGCCAAAACAGCGTCCAAATAAGCCGTGTGAACATACCCTTAGAGCTCTGCAGCGTTGTGCACTACAGCTTCTACACCTCCTGCCCTCATGTCACTATAACACCTAGGAACAGTGGAGTTAATATACCAATCACTGTTATAGAACCACCCATAACCTGACCAGGAAGTGCGAGTTTATGGCTGCCTGTGGGTTTGTGAAACACCATTGTGAGACAACCCCCTTTAAGCAACACTGATCAAGCACATAGAATGGTACCCAATGGAAATAACTTGATTCAAATTAATGTTCACTATAAATTGGTGCGGTTTGCAGCCAAGCAATGTGCATCACTATCTGGCAGCAAATATATGTAAAAAAAAAAAAAAGAGGGGGGATTTTTTTTATAAATAAATTATATATATATGTATTGTGAGACAGTGACAGGGGGAGTAGTGGAGGGAAGGTATATTTCCCCAAGAATGCTGTCATATGCGGCCTTAGGAAAGGTATGGACCAGTGCGTGTCGCCGAGTGGCCTGGGCTCGGTGAAGATACTGACATGTAATATAAGCGGCTCCAGTCCGCTTTATCCCGGGTCGGCTTTTCTGGAGTGGTCAAAGAGCCGGGTGGGTGGCCACTCCCACGCACCAGGTGAGGCTTTGGGACAAGGCCTTATAAAGCCTGAGTCTGCAGCCTGTCATGGCTGCTGGTGGTTTGCTGGAGCCATATTGTAAGTAGAATGGCTATGTGTCTTTGAAGCTTTGCCCAGGGGGTCTCTGAGTGTGACCCTGGTATAGATAGGATGTCTTGTGTATAGTCAGCGATCTAGACGAGCAGGTTTTGCTTTTTGTTTTTTGACTGAAGGTATGGCCGTGTTTTGTTTTCAGTTGATCTCATTAAATATATCCCAGGCAAAGCATGGTATTGTAACTTGACTCAGTGTTGTCATTGCAATCTGTCGTGAAGCCCAGCTGCTACCAGACTCGGACGCTGATCCCTCAAAATTATGCGTGGCTTGCACGCATGGGGGCCACCCAGACTTAAAGAGACATACACACTAGTTTCGGTTGCTGTTAAGTGCGACGACAGTGGAAAGATTAGCCTGGATCGTGCTTAGATCCTTATGTCCTGGATAAATGCGGCAGCTTGTCAATACAGTCAGAGACCGCCAAGGATTGGAATGAGCTTCTGAAGCAGGATGATACAAGCGAACAGTTGCCTCCAGTTGATGTCTCAAACCAGCAGAGGTGCTCTCGACGAGGCTCTATGAGGGGCCCAAGGCAGAAACCAAACGCCTGCTGATAGAGGCTAAACCGTCTCGCCCTACAGGAGCAGCAGCACATCAACTCAAGCAGCTCCAAGAGCAAGTCCTGGCGAGTGGCGCAAAGTGTGACAGAGGACGCCAAACTCGCTTTCCCGCCACACGTGCCTGCAGCAAGTACAGTCATCTATGCAGAAAATGACGTTACCAGGATGATTGTTGAGGAATAATCTTCGAGAGAGGTGGATCCGGCCACTGCTGAGCGGAAGAGAAGTTGCCAGTGGCCCAAGTAATGGGCTGAAGTCTGTGGCGCCGTTTTCTAACTGGGAGAGCCCAGAAGAAGGCATATTTTGACCTTGGCGAAGCAGGATGCCCTAGGACTATGTCCAAATTAAAGGGCGACGATCCTGGCTAGCCTTGGGTGTGACCCCAACGTGCGGGCCCGGAGTGTGCATTAATTGGACTTATCTGACCCACTTGCCAGCAGGTCACAGATGTGTGACCTGTTTCCACCTGGTTGAAAAGTTGGGGGCTGCAACCAGAAGAGTCTACGCCACTGCGCAGATGGTGGAGGAAAGAAAGTGGGTCCTGAAAAGTTTAGTGCTTCGAGCTTTGCCCCCGGAGATCCAGCGCTGGGTGGGGACAAGGCGTCCCCAAAGGACTGCGGTGCACCTCGTAAGCCTCGTTGAGAGTGTACAAGGCTACCGAGGATTTAACTCCAGACGGCTCCTCTGGACGATCATCCCACGGGAACAGCAAATCATCCGGACTCCGGTTAAGTATGTTCAGGTGTAAGGTCGGGGGGTGAAAAGGTCCATAAGGCAGGTGGCTCAGGTGGTGAGAATACGCGGGAGCGGCGGAGTGAGACTTGGGTCCCAAATGGGTCAGTTGGTCGCGACCAGAGACTCAAAGGAGATGATCAGGGACCGCATAATAGGTGATGGACGGGGGTGGTCTGTCATGAAACCTGGGCATATTGCGGGCCAATTGTCGCCTTACAGGGAGAGACCTACTGGTCTGTGACTCAGCCACCAGGCGGTGGAGGTCTCTGTTCGCCAGGCCAGTTTTGCTGAAGGGCAGAAAGACTGTGTTAGAGATCCTGACTCGCAAATTATGTCACATTAAAGTCAATCGCTATCCTGTAGAGAGGGCTCTTTATGGTAATCTGGGACGACTGGTTAACTGGTGCATGCCAGCTTAGTAGACCATACGTAGTCACCAGACGTGTGTGATAGGGGTCCTGTGCATCCACGGGGACACCAAGGAGTGCACCCCACAGCCTTGGGTGAAACTCGAGGACTTCTTGTGGACTGGCCTCCTTGAAACTGAGTGGGGGTGGTGAAGATCCCCCTAATGCATCTGTAATCCTAGGGAGGGATTCCCCTGTTTGGGACTTGTGGCACAAGAAGGTTGCATGTGTGTGTTAACACTGTTACTGATGTTAATGCATGCCTGCGCATTGATCCAGAACCATTGACCCCGATGCTGGCTCAGGCAGAGTAGGGTGACCCTAGAAACCGGTGTGTGATGTTACTTTTCCCCTAGCGGTTATTCTGGCAGGTGAGACAGTGAGGATACAAAGAGGAGCTGTGGCGGTTCATGCCTGGACCTTGAGGTCTCAACTGAGATAATTATGTGGAAGCCCCCGCTCAGCTCCAGAGATCCCACCCTAGCTGAAAGCTAGGGGAAAATGTTAAGGTTATAAATGGGGGAACCTTTAATACCAGGGCGAAGTACTGTGTTTCCTCACATGGCAGTTAACACCAGGAGCTCTTGTATCAGGTGGACAAAGTCCATGGGGAGGTGGTGTGGAGCAGCTGGGTAGTGGCCACGAGCCTTTTCGGGAGGGGAACGTAAAAAATGGTTTTGGATCCTCGCACACAAGACGTGCTAGGGGGTCATGTGGGCGCGAAAATAAAAAAAAAGACAAAGGGCGCTCTCCATAAGCGTTATTTGGCCAGGGGGTGCATCGGGGCGGTAAAGCGCTAGGGGGGGTACTTGCTAATTCCTTGCCCTCGTATTGCCAAAATATACAGCTTTCCCTCCATGACCCATTACGGAGGTCCCCCTAGTGCCATTACCATATTATAGAGGGTACGTTGAGAGGATCGCTCACCCAATCGGACCTCGTTGGACCACGGATAGTGAAGGTCTGCCGCAGGCCATCAATATATTTTGGTGGTGTGTGGACTACGCCACACGTTTTTCCTGGATGAGCCTTACCTTGAGGAACACCTCCTCACAATACTTTATTGCCATGGGAAATGTTTATATGTTTTCTCGTACTGGCATTCCCAAGGAGATCCTTAACTGATCAAGGGACCCCCTTTATGTCAAAGGTCACCAGGGTCGATCGCCAGTCCTTTAATATTAAGCATTTGCGCACGTTCAGGTATACCATCCTCAAACTGACGGTCTTGTGGAAAATAGATTTAATAAGACCTAGGAAGGTGTATGTTTCCAAGAAAGAGGGTGGTCAGTAAGGACTGGGAACTGTTGTTGCCTGATGCTAATGTTCTCAGTCCGCGGATGGTTTTCATCCAGTCGTCCCTCAGCGGACTTTTCTCCCTTTGCGTTAGTTTGATGGGTCGGCGTTCGCGGGGTCTTTCTTGACATTGCCAAAGAAACCTGGGGAGCAAGAGTCATTCACACCCCAAGGGAGCGTTATAGAACACTTATAAATCAAATGCAAGACCAGGATTTCGCAGTTATACCTGTACGATCGGGAACATCTACAGCAGGCTCAGGAAGCTCAAAGCCGTGTGTATAATAGGTACGGGCCAAAGTAATTAAGGAGCTTCAACACTCGGTGGGGTCGGGGTGTTGGTGTCTAGTTCCTACTGTAGAAAAGTAAGTTCTGGCCTAAATGCAAGGGCCCTATGAAATCCGTTGAGAAAGTAGGAGATGTAATTATAAAGTATACCTGCCGGTAGACGCATGCCAGAAAAATTTATACAAACGTGAACTTAAATTAAGTCTTGGAAAGTCAGGGAGGACCCATGGGCTGCTCAGGTAGGTACACCTCATAAAGTGACAACGGAAGTACTTGTGTGGTCAGAGTCCCTGTCAAAATCCCAAAAACAGGAGATCCCTGGAGTTCATCCAAAGGAAATTACCGATTTATCAGAACTGCCAGGGCGTACTAACCCTCATAAAGCATGTCCTGTCACCGGCCAGGATTAAAGTCAACTTGATGAAACCTTATCGGGTTCCAGAAGCTCATAGTGCGTAGCAATATCTGAGGAGGGTTAAAGAAAATGTTGTGGACCCTTGGCGTGATCGAGGAGTCAGAGCGACGTGGTCTAAGTCCCAATTGTACTTTCCAAAAAACAGATGGCTCGCATTACGCTTCTGTAATGATTTTCGGAAGCTGAATGAGAGGTTTTCCAAATATTTGCACGCGTTCCCAATGCCGAGATGTGGACGAGGGTTATTGAGAGGCTGGGTCATGCCTCAGATATTTCTCCACCTTGATCTTACTAAGGGCTATCCTGGAAGGTTCCCCTGACAGATTAGGGCCAAGGAAAAGCGGCTATTCGCCACACCAGATGGATTGTTTCAATATGTCTGCCTACCCTGTTTGGCTTTGCATGGGGCTCCATGCTACCTTCCAAGGTTAATGGTGTGTCTTAAACCCCAGTCGTCGCTTATGCATCCAGCATACTGCAGACGACATAATAATCTTAGCGAGGACTGGGACAGCCCATCAGTACCTAGGGTACAGGCAGTACTTAAAGCCACCCCTTAGAGAGCAGGTGTTAACAGCCAACCGACTTAAGAAGTGCACCTTGGGTCTAGAAGAAGTCACGGTACCTGGGTTTTCATAATGGTAGGGGCTTTATAAAAACCGAATGGTAAATAAGGTGACGGCCGGATACAGGGCTGGCCACAACCCACAAGCAAAGCAGGCAAGTAAGGGTATTCTAGGTATAGTGGGGTTATTATCGCAGATCATCCGAAACTTTTGCGAGTTATGGCAGGCCCCCTCAAACAGACCTGACTAAAAACAGTAATCCCGTCCATGGTGGCATTGGAAACCGGAGGCGGAGAGAGTACTAAACGGAGGATTCAAGGTGTTAACAGATGGCTCTGTGTAAATGGCCAGTCCTAATTACACCAAACTTAAGAGAGAATTTGTTGTACAGACGAGATGCGTCTCTGAAGTCTTGTGGGACTTGGTGCAGTACTTTACCAGGGAGGTAGACGGTGTTGAAAGACGCATCCCAGTCACGTATTTAAGCAGGAGGAAAACTCACACCGCGAGAGGGAACTATAGTATTGTGGACGGGAAGTGTTTGGCCATCAAATGGGCCCTTGGAGTCCCTCAAGTATTATTTATTTTAGGACGTGCACACTTTCGGTCTAATCACAGACCGACGCTCCATTAACTTGGATTCCAGTAAGGAGCGGCAAATGGCAAGAGTCACCAGATGGTTCCTGACGCACTGCAATATTTTAGTTTCTCTGTGGAGCATAGGGGGCAGCGGAAACTACAGCGGGCAACGCTGCTGGTGATGCGCTGTTCAAGAAACACACTTGTTTGGAGTCGGGCTCTAGTGTGTCCGACCCACAGGTCGCGCAACGCTGAGGGGGAGGGGTATTGTGTGAGAGCACGTGACAGGGGTGACGCGGAGTATTGGAGGAAGGTATATTCCCCAAATAATGCATTGTCATATGCGGACCTTAGGTTAAAGGTATTGGTCCAGTGCGTGTGCCCGAGTCGGCCTGGGCTCGGTGAAGGGAAGCGACATTTGTTTGTCTTGTCAGTAGGATACTGACATGTAATAAAGCGGTTCAGTCGCCGCTTTATCGGGTCGCTTTTTCTAGAGTGGTCAAACGAGCCGGGATGGGTGGTCCACTTACACCAGCACCAGGTGAGGCTGGTGCAAGGCCTATAAAGCCTGAGTCTGCAGGATGTCATGGCTGACTCTTGCTGGTGGGTTTGCTGGAGCCATAATGTAAGTAGCATATGCTATGTGTCTTTGCAGCTTTGCCCTGGGTCACTGAGTGTGTCCCTCTGGTATAGATAGGACTAATTTGTGTATAGTTGGCAGCTCAGATCCGAGCTGGCAGGTTTTGTTTTATGTGTTATGCCGTCCCCTGCGCCCTCACGCGGCTGCGCCCTCCCCCCTGCCGTCCCTGCCCCGCTGAAGTTAGGCAGTTGTTCGTTTTTGTTTCCGGGTTATCACATAAATATTAAAATATAAACCAGCACAGCTCACTGCTGGACTTGTGTCTGGACCGTGGAACTCTTGAACTTTACTCAATGTTGTCACTTGCCTATTCTGTCTGTTTGGAAGCCCAGCCCACAGCCTTCTCCTGCCCTGCTACTGCTCTGGGCTAGCTGATACACCTTTCATTATATATATATATATAATACGAACCACACTCTATTCTTGTCTTCCATTCCTTTCTTACTAGCAGAGGTGTCGCTTTACTTTTTTTTTCTTTAAGTGGATTCCTGTCACTTCTTTTAGTGGGTGAGGAAATACTGGAGCTGGTCTGGAAGGCTGATATGAAACGAGTTCGGTACAGCAAGCGATGTGTCTTGTTAGGAAGATGTAGAGCAGAGTTTAGTCGGACGTGAAGTCCTGCCCAGACTGTGTTTGGTGCACGTGCACTCAGCAACATTTCTTTGCAGCACATTTTAGTAACCCAACGTACACTAACTTCAAGCCTATGCCTAAGGTCAGTCAAACTGCCCTGTGTGTCTTGTGTACTTCTGCATAGAACCGCCGTGCTTTTTTGTTTGCCCTCAACAGCCAAAACCAAAAAAAAATCATGTACCTTTTACAGTTTTGTGGTTTAATGGGGGTTCCTTTAAAGGGGTCCGGTTCTTGTTTGTCGCAATACAATGATTTTTCTGCTTTTTTATGGGTTATAAATTAAAGATCTTTGTATTAAACAGTCCAAAGGGGTCACTTTGCAATAATATGTGGTCCATTATCTGTTTGTCCTAACTATTCCAGAGATATCTCTCTCTGTAATGGACTGCATCAGCCTCCTCAGGTTAATATAGCTAAAGACCTTGTTTATACTCCTCGCATTAGGCTGCAGCGGCGCTAGAGTTTGCTACAGTACAGAACCTGTTCTCTCTCTTGGGCTGCCTGCGCTAGTTAGTTGCTCCTTCGCTAGTTGCTATAGCTAACAGACTCGTCGCACGCACTCCCTCTCTCCTTGATAGGTCGCCAGCGCCTGGTTTGTTGGTTTACTACTGACCTCGTTCATCTCTCTTGATAGGGCTGCCAGTACTGCTGGGTCGATTTTTCTTCGACCTCAGGGTGTTTTTTAGAGCTACAGACCTGGCGTCGTTCTACCTCTTGCAAGCCTAGTAGATAGAATAGTAGAAAGTTAGTGGCCTATGGGCCTACTTAGTATAAACAACGTCCCTCCTTGCTCTGACCTTAGCCGTGAAAAACCATGAAAAACAGAGACACTATGAGGCGAGAAATAAAATGAATCAATTGTAGCAGTAACGACATCCTTTCTAAGATGTTTAGGTGATATGCCTTATGAGTAGTGTTGGTTGATATGTGAGTGTGGTACTACTCAGCAAGGAGACCAGTGTCAGTTAGTGTTTTTAAGTGTGTTTCCTTACTGTCCCCTGAACGCAGATATGTGCGCTGGGAGGCCCTCCCTGTTGTACCAGTGGGTCGTGATTGTCTCTCTCTCTGCACCCATCAGTCGAGGCCGCTTGCCGCCACAGGGATATCTCCCCCTTCTGGATTCGCTGCTGTTCTTGTTCCTGATTTTCTTTGGATTTTCCCCATCATAGGTGCTCTAGGATCCAAATAATACTCTAGTTCACTCGTCCTTCCTTTTCTTTCTGCAACAAAATTTACAGAATCAGCGAAGATGAGCTCATGCATTGAAAAAAAAAGCTGCTGGTGGACCACCATCCTATATGGTGGCTTGGATCTCAAGGTCGGGTAGGGAAGCCGGAAGTCGGGGAACCGCCTCAAGGGAGGGAACAGCTCAGCAGGAGAGGGAACCAGGGGGGAACGCAGGGGAACACACTGGGGAAAACGAGGGAAACCGGAGAACAGGCGCAAGGAGGGGGGGGCTAACGGGAACAGCAGCAACAACCCAACACACAAAGCAAGGGTTGTGTGTCTAATGAGTTGTGTATACTCCGAACCACTGATGTAAGATGGGACAAGACCAGAAAGAGTGAAGAGGAGGGGCGAGGCGGAGAGAGAGAGAAGAAAACACACCACAAGCCCCGATGACTAGAGAATGTGGGGTGGGGGGGTCAAAGGTCCATTCAATCTGATTCGCGCTTGTTTTTGTAAATGATGCATAATTTGCTGCTTGCAATTAGTTGTCGGGTTTGCTTTGTGCAGCGTGCGAGCAGTGATTGAACTTTTTTTGCAAGCGGTGTATTTGCAGCAGTGAGTCCCAGTGATGAATCACACTGATTAAAAACGACGTTAGAGATGGGTTTTTTTAAAATCTTGAAGAAAAGAAAATAAATTAAGTTAGTTTTTGATTACCCATTTTTTGAATGCGGATAGAAAAAAAAACAACTATGAGAAAACAAAAGGTGCACTTCTTTCAAAAAAAATGTAATACATAGGAAGGATTTTGTTTTCTCTTACCTTTAAGGGAACCTGTACATAGGTTCTGCCCCCCTTGCCTGAAAGGCAGCACAAGCTTGAGTTGTCAGACCTGATGTTTCCCAGCGCTGTGGACTTTTTCCCATTAGGCTCGTTCACATACGGCTCTTATTTTCAGCTCCAAGTATATTTTTTGCCGAGGTATTGCGCTAATGTTCCCGTCAAGTGCAGTCATGGGCAAATCCGTCCGTGATCCACCCAGTTATAGTACTCATTACTGTTACATAAATAATTATAATTCTCGTCTCTGCCTGTCTTTTGTGATATGACTTTGATTTAGTTTTGAGTTTTTCTAATAGGCTCGTCGTTTCACCCTCGAGCCAGTTTGTCGTTAGTGTTACCAGTTTCCGTTGTAGCTGATTTTGCCGACCCCGCGGATGATTGGACGACGCAATTGGCCGGCGGACGGAAAAAATATAAAAAACAAAAAAAAAAAAAAAAAGAACAAAACAGTCCGTGTTGCTTGTCTATTATTTCCGGACTACGGATTTTCACCACCTACAATATGATTTGTTGGAGATGGTGGATTGTTCTGTGGAATCGTCGTCGGGTCGGGGAGAAATCAGTTACAAATATCTTTCCCACAAGCGTAGTTGGCACGCTATTATTGGAAACTGATTTTCAAAACGTATATTTTACATCGGAAATTCCGTTTTTGTAAATACGTTCTGAAAAATACTGCCGTAATGGTGAGTGTTCCCCGTGTTGATAGAGTGAACCGAGCGTAGGATAGCGCCTTATTATGTTAAAGATGCTCAAATCTTACTTCATGTGCAGGTGTTAGCGCCCCACCCACAGAAGGCTAGCCCCGCCCCACTGACAGTTATTCAAATGTTGTCTACCTATCTCTAAGAGTATAAGGTAGGTTTATCAGTGGGGGGTGGGGCGGGGTGGGGCTTTAAGCATCCTCAGGGTGGGCGGGGGGGGGGGCATATTTGGAAAAAAAAAAAAAAAACAGGGACGGGCGCATGGAAAAAAAAAAAAAAAAAAAAAAAAAAAACAAAAAAAAATAAAAAGAAACACAAAAAAAAAAAAAAAAAAATAAAAAGAAAAAAAAAAAAAAAAAAAAAAAAAGAAATAAATAAAGAGTAAGGAAAAAAGAAAAAAAAATGCTGACTTTTATTCCTTTTTCATGACCTTTTTCTCCGGGGCTTGAGAAAATGGGGAAAACTGCTGATGTTGAGCCATTTTATTAAATTAGCATTTTTTAAATACACGGGGAAAACGTCCAAGCATACTTACAGAATTAAGGGACCGGGTGGGACGACAGGGGAGAGGGCAGGACAGCGCTTGGGGAACTGAGTACCAGGTCTGACATTGGCTTTGCTTTGTGATGCCCTCAGCAACTCCAATTAGCAGCCATTCATTGGTTTTGGGGCTACAGAACAGACCGGGGCATTTTTTTAGGCGGGCCCTTCCGCCTGGCTGCACAACACAGCATGAGCGAGGAGCGGAACTGGTGGGCTCTGTCCTTCAGTGTACATTAACTACTGTGGTTAAAGTAAAAGAAGTTGAAAGGGGTTTGTGGTGGCTGTCTAGCTACAATGTTTGGGTTTTTTCATTTAAAGAATCGCTTTAAAAAAAAAAGCAGCTTTTGCAATATATGTCATTACATATGTCCTTTATCTGATTTTGGAGTGCAAGCGCCTTCGTTAGGTATTACTTCATCAGCTCCTAAATCTCTATGCAGCAAGCAGACTGTTGATCCCTTTTTCTTTACTGGCTCTCCGTCAGGTTGATTCTTGTCTCAAATTCAACTTTGAAGACAGGTCGGAGCAGAGAGAGAGACGCCTCACGGCACAGAATGCTTTGTAGTGTAGGGAGGAGGTGGGAGGAGAGATGGAGAGGAGGACTCTGGCGTCTGTGTCCTTGTTGCGTCCTGACTTGTATTAAAGCCCGCCCTGTGTTGTACCTCTGCTTACCTTCTCCCCCCCCTGCTCTCTACACAGATAGATGTCCGACAGCAGTGACTCCTTGGTAGTTACTCTAATCATGATAATGTCCTTTGGAAATCTGTGACCCTTATTCTTAATTACTATTACAGTTCAGGCATGGTGATTACTTTATGTTTGTTCTCCTCGCTATTAGGACACTTTTTAGGGACACATCCTGAGTATATGTAACACTGCCCTTGTTTGGTTGCTGGTGATGTGGAGATCCTTGTGTAAGCGCTAAGCATGGGTAACTATCGGAAGAGGAAACATGCATCCCTCTGCTCTAATTAGCAATACACAGCTGCTTCACCACGTCCTTCTCTACACTCATAGATCAGCCCTGCCTCTCCTGTAAACAGGACATGAGGCAGAGGCACACACAGGCAGGTGAAACTCTGAGAGCAAACCTCCCTCCCCCCCAGTCCCCCCCCCCCCCACCACACCCCCCCCCCCCCGGCACCCTCCCCCCTGTATAGAAGTTACGTAGCTGCGCTTGTGCGTGGTGATGGGATGGGGGGGGGGAAGAGGGAGCAGAAGAGACAGACCATGATATGCAACCCCCCCCTCAGTTTCAAACTTACCAGGGACACGTGGAAAGGCTGGAAAGCTCGTTATAATTAATTCGTAATGAGACAACTCCTGATTAAATTATAAAATCCTAAAAACCATCCTGGGTCTGCCCCCCCCTCCCCCACACATCCACCACACACCACACCTGTGTGTACATTAACATGTCATGTGTGGCACCGCCATCCCTGCACCCCTCTACCCCCCCACAAAGACTATCGGCCATCGGCAACCCAGAGAGCCCCCACCCACCACCACATCTAGACGGCCAATAGAGCCCCCACCACCACACTAGACGCCATCAGAGCCCCCCCCCACACGAGAAGCAATCGGAGCCCCCCCCACCAAACGAAGACGCGGTAGAGCCCCCCCCGCCAAGAGACGCGACATTGCCAATCCCAGCAGTGCCCCCCAAAAAAACAGAATCTTCCCCCCTGAGACGCTGTCAGACCCCTCCAAGACCCCACACAACCCCAGGACAGCCCTCCTCAAGCTCCCGGTTCACCAGTGCGCCCCCTCTAACCCCCAGCAAAGTCCCCTCCAACTCCCGAGACACGCCCTGAGCACCGCCCGCCCCTGCGGAGCCCCGGCAGTGACACCACATCACCAGCAGAGGGCGCACACAGACATTACACAGGTTTATAGCGCAGGATAGAACTGCAAGAGGAAGAATCACTCACCACGCCCCTCCGCTCTCTGCACACACTCCCGCCGGGTCTGTGGCTGCGGCCGGACTGAGGGGACGCGTAGGTCACTGACGACTAAATGCCCACGACGCTGACGTCACAATGCCCCACGCCGCTGACGTCACAGAGCCCCACGCCACTGACGTCATGGTGTCCGCCGCCGGCTCTTCTTTGATGCCGCTCCATCTGTAGCGCTGCTGATTGAAGGCGCCGCCAAATCCGGGCTCCGGCTCCTGATTGGCTGCGGGGACGGGGGGCGGGGTTGTCTTTCACCAACACGTGGCCTGTGTTTATGTGTCCGGCGGTGGTCGCCGGATGGCGCTGCTCGCTCACTGACAGTTGTAGTAGGAGCTGTTGACGCGCTGCCATAGCAACCGCGGATTGGCTATACTGAGGCTATACGTTGCCGTGGCAACCATGACCGAGTGGCTGGCGCTGTGTATGCGCTGCCGGTAGCGAAGAATTCGCAATGTAAAGGGATCTGTTCCCACAAAGCCGCATCCGTTCATAAAGCTACGAGCGACCCGTGTTACAGAAATGACGGAGTAGGCGCTTGCGGCCACCTCTCCATTCACTTCTATGGGAGTTCCGGAAATTGCCGAATGAAGTGTGCTCGGCTATCTTCGGAACTGCCATGGAGATGTAGAGGGCGGCGCCTGCGCAGTTCACCCCAGTAATTCTGACACTGTCAGCTAAGAGCTTTGAGCAGATCTGAAAGGAGGTGTCTGAGGGGAGCGACCCCTGAGGCTGTACTATTAGTACACGAAACAAGTGATGTGTTTGTGGAGTGGGTTTCCCAGACACTGGAATCTTATGCCAAACACAAAATGAATAATATGAAAAATCAGAGCCAGGATGAGGCCCTTTAACTATATTCCACCCAGGGCCGCCAACAGAAATTTCAGGGCCCCATACAACTGAACCACCTGGGCCCCCCCCCCGTAAACCGCCCCCCCACAACCCAAGCGCCCCCCCCCCAGCAACCCAATGCCCCTTTCCCCCAGCAAAAAAAAAAGGGCCCCTCTGGGAAAAAAATGGCCCATTTTACACATAATACAGTATCTAGATACCCCCCCTCAGCACTTTCTGCTCCTCACAGGCCTTCTCTGCTCTCCTCTTACAGCCCCTCCAAAAACGTCTCCAAGACTTCCTCTGTTTCCCCCCCACATTCGGGAACTCACTCCCCCAAACACATCAGATCCCTCCACTTTCACCAGCTTCAAAAGCAATCTAAAACCCCCATTACTTCGGGCTTGCCTAAAACCCTCAATAACCCCTCCACTACACCCTCCACAAACAGTCTGCCCCTACCTTCTGTCTCTTTCCCCCCCTTGTAGATTGTAAGCCCTCGCGGGTGGGGCCCTCCCCCCCTCTTCGTCCCAATTGCATTCATCATTTATCATTTACTCGTTTTTACTATGTTATGTATGTAACCCCCCAAAGTACAGCGCCCTGGAACCCCAAAGGCGCTTTAAAATAAAAATAATATGCAAAAAAGAACTGTATTGTGTAGTAAATAACCAAGTGAGTCACAATCGTCTGTCTCACAAATCTGTCAATCTAGCAATCATAGCAAGGCTAAGTAGCTCCATTCCCTAACCCCCCCCCCCCAACATTTCCCCTACACCCCCATACAATATCCCCCTCCCCCCACTACAGCATCCCCCCTCCCCCACATACAATTCCCCCCCACCCCATACAATATCCCCCCCCAACCCCCCACATACAATATCCCCCCCCACCCACTACAATTCCCCCCCGTTTCCCTTGGCACGCACCTCACCACCCTTTAAAATAAACACCAAAAAAAAAAAAAGTGTAAATTCATCACAGGGTCAGGTTTTTCTCTTTTAAATCAGGGACACATGTACACCGCCACATACTAAGGGGCCCAAAATAACTACAACCCGCCATTAAAAGACCACATAGGGTCAGACACCCGCTCAGGTATAACCCACAACACCACCATATAAGACCACATAGGGTCAATACACTACGTGGAAATCCCTAAAGAAGCATTTTTGCACACATACATGAAAAAACTTTTAGACTCTCGGTTTACATAATTTTTATCAAAAAACTTTAAGCTGCCCCCGACTTTCAACGGGTCTCAAATCGGGCAGTCCCATCCCATTTTTATCTCAATCGAGCCAATCAGCCCCCGCTGGGTCAACCGACCTCCATTATTTAGGAGAAAAAATTAAAAAAAAACACCCAACCGCAAAGCTCCTTCTTATGAATTTTGGAGAGTGGGGCCCAAAAAAAACACAAAATGGAGCACCCCCTTTTCCCTTTTCCCTCTAGGTTTTAAAATAAATGAAACCAATTAACGATTTTCTGCACAATAATGCAGGTCGGTTGCCCCCGGGGAGGCCGATTGGCTCGATTGAGAGGTAAAGATAGGATAGGACTGCCCGTTTTTTGAGACCACGTTGAAAGTCGGGGCATTAAGCATTTTTTGATCAAATTTTGAACAGAGTCTCAAATTTTTTTATGAAAATAGTAGCATAAATGCTTCTTTGGGGATTTCCACGTAGTGTATTGCCCTTTTGCGTGATGTGCCGCTGGGGCGGTCTGTGTGTGTACATGTTTAATTACATGTGTGCCGCACCCTGCCAGTGGCACCCAGTTTATACGTTTTTTTCAGAAATTTTTTTTGGTGCAGAAACTACGTTATATTTGGTGTACATTGATTTTTAACCTAAGGGAAAGGGAAGGGGGCTTCCATTTTGTGTTTTTTCCCCGCCCACTCTCACAGGTGCATAAAAAAGGGGAGCTTTTCAGGTTGGGGGGTTTTTTTATTTTTTTCTCGAATAATGGGGGTCGGTTACCCAGCGGGAGGCCGATTGGCTCATTGAGAGGTAAAGATAGGGTGGTGCCCGATTTGAGACCACGTTGAAAGTTGTGGGGAGCTTAAACATCTTTTGATCAATTTGTGAACCAGAGTCTCAAAATTTTTTTTACATAAGGGCAGAACCAGCTCAGTATAAACCCACAACACCCCATATAGAGACCAAAAGAGGCAACACCACTCAGGTATAACTAAACCCGCCAATAGAGACCCTAGAGGTCAGACACCACTCAGGATAACCTACAACACCACAATGGAGACTAAAAATATCTCCGACACCACTCGGTATAACCTACAACACCACCCTATGGACTACAAATTTCTCCACACCAGCTCAGGTATAACCTACAACACCACCATATGGAGACTACATAGTGCTCCGACACCAGCTCAGGTCACCATCACATTACAGTGAATACAGCACTGATCCAGTAAAGAAGTAAAATAACCCCTGAAATCAGGGACTCACCGGAACGTCCAAATCTGTGAGTCGTTCTCTTCTCTTGAGTCGTTATTTTTCCCATCTCTTCTGCATCCGTTCCCACACCGCCATGATGACTTTGTCCCGGCCACAGCTCATCCCTGCAGAAATTACACACAAATCTCTTAGAATCCTCAATTTTCCAGCATCTCTTTATTCCCACCTCTGTACAAACCTCCCAGGGGTGGGAGAGCGGGTACAAGCCAAAAATTAGAGGTACATTCTCCCAAGAGGTTGGAAAATGCTACAGCTATGGGCTGCTGTCCTCACAATTATATTACCAGGTTGGTAGACAAGACCCTACGTAGGTTGGCAAATGGGCAGGGCCCCAGGTAACTAGACAGGCCCTATTTAGGTAGGTAGACCCCAGCTGGATAAGTTGTTAGGCCGGCCCCAGGTAGGTTGGTGGGTACCCAGCCACGGTGGGTAGTAAATAGCCCTCAGGGGAGATAAGCAGACCCCCTTTTTGTAGTATTTCAGGTTTTAGGAGCCCCCTTTAGCTAGTGTGCAGGTAAGCCCCCTTTATTTGTAGGTACCGGGGCCCTTTTTATGTCTGGGTGAGTCGGGCCCTCTTGTGTTAGGTAGAGTCAGGGCCCCCTTTATGTCGGGGAAGTCGGGGGCTCTTTTTTTTTTTTAGGTGAGTCGGGGGCCCCCCTTTGGGGTTTAGGCAGGTCAGGGGGCCCCCTTTGGGTTAGGCAGAGACCCAGGGGCCCCCCCTTTGGGGGTTAGGCAGAGTCAGGGGCCCCCTTTGGGTTTTGGGCGAAGTCGGGGGGGCCCCCTTTGGGGTTAGGGAGTCGGGGGCCCCCCTTTGGGTTGGCAGATCGGGGGCCCCCCTTTGGGGGGTTTGGGGCCAAGTCAGGGGCCCCCTTTCGGGTTAGGCAAGTGGGGGGCCCCCTTTTTGGGTTAGGCAGAGTCAGGGCCCCCTTCGGGTTAGGCAGAGTCAGGGGCCCCTTTGGGGGTTTAGGAGAGCAGGGGCCCCCTTTCCGTTAGGCAGAGTCGGGGCCCCCTTTCGTTTTAGGCAGGGTCGGGGGCCCCCTTTTCGCGTTAGGCAGAAGTCGGGGGCCCCCCTTTCCGCTAGGAAGAGTCAGGGGCCCCCCCTTTCCTTTGGCAAAAAAGGGGCCCCCCCCTATAGGAAGGTGTCGGGGGCCCCTTTAGGTAGCGAGTCAGGGCCCCCCCTTTAGGTAGAGAATCAGGGCCCCCTTTCATATAAAAATATTTTATATATTTATATTTATATTAATATATATATTATATATATTTATATAAACCACTACCTGAGCCTGGGGTCCGCCGCCCCCCGGGCGCTCCCTGCCGGCTCCCGCCGCACGCCTAGGGGGGGGTGAATGAGTCACCGCGTGCCTAAGTCAGAGTGGGGGGGCCCCGGCGCCTGGCGGCTGAAGGGGCCTAACCCTTCACCTGCTGGGGAGATCACGGGCGCAGCGCTAAGGCGCTGCGTCCGCTGACCCGCGCACCCCCGGGAGTCGGGGACATTAGTCCCCGCCCCCCCGGGCCCGGTCTCTGGGGGGGGGCTCGGGACACAGGGGGGGGGGGCGTCAGAGACGGAGGGGCGGCCGGGCCCCGGGGAGTGGACGGCACTGTCTCGGGGCCCCCCGGGAAACCTGGGGGCCCGCACGTGGACCAGGGGAGCCGGTTCGGGGGCCGCGCCGCCCGGGCCCCGCTTGTCGGAAAAGGAAAAGGGGGCCCGTTGCGCGGGCCCCCCCTTTTTCCACTGGGCCCCCATACGGGGGGTACTGGTTGTACCCCCTGTATGGGGCCCTGATTCTGCCCCCGGCTGGGCCCCCATCACAGGCCTAGGAAAAAAACCTGTCCCAATCAAGCCCCCCAAAAACAATACGAATGTTTGGGGTTTCTTATTTACCCTTTTTTTATTCGCTGCAAAAAATTTTTTTTTTTTTTTAAGAGAATAATAAATAGGAAAATGGATCAGCTTAATAAATGTCATTAAACGGATGTGGACCCAAAAAAAAAACCAGTTAAAACAAGCCTGGTAAAACATAACAGCTGGCATAAAAATGGGCATCAAAGCAGAAAAAATAAAAAAAGGTTTAAAGGGTTAAATGGTTTTTGGGGACTGATCCCACACAGTCTCAAAATAAGAGGGGGTACCCCCCATCAATTTCAGTTTACTCCCGCCTTTTGGCCCAAAAATGATTCTGGGCATTTAAACTGGCATCAAAAGTGGGCAGACGGGCAGTTTTCACTACTTTGAAAAGTTGAGAGACTGGGGTATGTGGATTGTATTTAGTTCCTGTTCTGAATTTAGACATCTAGTGGGGCAACTATTACTGCATCTTACACAGACGCACCAACTAGATAAAACTAATGTGAACTGTGACAAAATTTATGAAATTGTAGATTTTATATTTTACACCGTGGGAAAGGGACTCAAAAAAACTCTGCTTTTATCATAATTTGCACTGCCCGCATCTGCTAGTGCCACACTTAAATGAGCCCTTAAGATCAATCCAAGTGTCTCTTCTGCGATTAAAGGATTTAATTAACTTGGAGATGTTTTCCCCAATAGTTTTGGACTTTTTGTGAATATAACGACATCCATCTTTCCAAATTTCTGAAAGTGTAGAATCTGCAGTAAGTACCGGCAATTTTTTTTTTATAATGTTGGTAATCTCAGAAAACTGTCTACTATAATAAGTAGTAAAACACAATGGAAAATCACCTCTTCTTTGTTCTACATCTGATACATTAATTAGCTCACTTCAATTTCTCAAATGTGTTTTATTTATGCCTCTTTGTATCTGCCACGGTTTATACCCCCTATATGTTTATACCCCCTATATCTTAACCTATCACTGATGATTTTCTTCTCATGATCATAATCCACAGAACGACTCCCAGTTTCTCTTTGATCTGATAGATTCTCCTGTCGGGAGATTGTTGATCACATGTTAAGGGTGGCAACTGGATGCATATAAAATACTATTTCCAGAAATAGGTTTTCTGTAAGTTTGGGAATGAATTTCACCGCTGACTGGATCTCCTGTAAGTTTAAGATCTCAAAAAGTGATCTCTACCTTATTAGTTTCGAAAGTAAATCTCAGATTTTCCTAGTTTGCATTAATGTATTCTACAAATTTGGGGATAGACATAGACGATCCCAGCCAAATTAGCAGGGTATCGTCTATGTATCTCCCATACCAATAAATCTCAGAAGAAAAGGGATTACTGGTAGAATATATGTATCTCTCTTCCCACCAAGATACAAAAATATTTGCTAGGGATGGGGAGAAACATGCTCCCATGGGACAACCTTGGGTCTGTAAATAAAAAGATTCATAGAAAAAGAAATAGTTATTTCCTAGCACAAACTCCACTACTAGTAAAATGAATTGTTTAAGATTATCTCCATACCGTGTATATTTATTCAATTGGCATGTAAGCGCATTAAGTGCTAAATCATGTGGTATAGAAGTGTATAAGGACACGATATCACATGAAACCCATTGCTAATTGGGTCTCCATGTGACATCACTCATACACCTCAACACTTCTTTGGAGTCTTGTAAAAAACTGGGGGATTTCAAAACTAGAGGCTGTAAATGACTATCTTGTTAATATGTTCGTAAATGGAGCCTATGCCCGATATAATCGGACGCGTGGGAGGGGGTAAAATCCCCTTGTGTACTTTTGGTAATGCATGAAGCACAGGAATCCTGGGGAATTTCACAGCCATACTTTCTTTTTGTTTCTCTGAAAAAACTCCCAATGTAAATCCCTCTTTCAAATTTTATCTGCTTTAAGTGAAAAAACTTTTGTGGGATCCGTCGCTAATTTTCTATAAATCTGTTCTTCCGCCAACATGTTATGAATCTCCCTAAGATAAAGATCTCTATCTAACACGTCACCATCCCTCCTTTATCCGCAGATCGGATTATAAGGTAAGGATTAGACTGCAAATCTTTTCGTGCCTGAAATTCTTTTTTGGTCATATTTTTTTGGCCTCTATTCTGCCTAATGTGGAGATCCCTGAGCTCCTATTCCACCAAAAATTTAAAATCTTCCATGGCAATGGTCCTGGAATTTATAGGATAAAAATCACTATTTTTGATGTATTGCAAATTGACATCCTGTACCGATATATTGGCAGAAGCTAATCCATCCTCGTTTACATTGTCTAATGCCAATATAGACGTTTGTTCGGCAAATTCTAAACCTCTGGGAAAAAAATCCCTGACTTGCTGTGCTGGTGTATCTGAGGATTCCGAATCAATATCAAAAAAATATGTTTTTTGATGGTTAATAGCCTCACAAAATGATGATTAACATCTTTAATAGTTTCGTATAAATTTAAATCAGTGGTGGGAACATAGCTCAAACCTCTGCTTAAAACATTTAACTGATCATACGTCAAAATACTTGCAGACAAATTAAGTACATTAGCAAAACTATTGCACACATCATCATGTGACACTATATCTGAAGGGGCTTCTATCAATATTGAGTCCTGGGTGAATTCCTGGTTTGATATCTTGGCATGTAACCGCCAGTGTTTCCTGCCCCCTCCCCCCCCCCCCTCCTGCGCGTGTGTTTCCTGATCCTCGTGATCCTCTCCCGTTTTTTGGGGCATATAAAGCTTCTCCCCCTTCTTGTAACATATTATTACAGGGATCTAGGAACCCTTCAGAGTCTGAGGTGTCAGTTTCAGTGCTGTCTTCATCTATTCTAGAGGCAAAAAAGTCACTTTTTTGTTTTTTCTCCCGTACCTGTTTTTCTTCAGGATAGGTTTACGGAGACCATGTGTTTTTATGTCCTGTTGCCATTTATAAATTTTGTTCTGGGCATAATCCAAAGAGTCTCTGGTAAATTTGGACTGTTTTATGGAAATAATATTTTTTTCTAATTTAGATATGTTAGCTTTAATTTTCTCATCCAAAATTTTGAACGTAGGATCTTGTCGGTAAATAGTAATGGACTCTTTCATCACATTCAATGATGTATCTAAATTTATTAAAGTGTCCCGTTCATGCTTGATAATCAATTGCATTAATTTTGTAGAGCAATCACTTAAAGGGAACCTGTCAGCCAGGAGGGCATAATCTATGTGACAGGTTCTCTTTAACAGTGTATTCCATTCTGCAATAAAAGATTCATCATACGTAAATGTGGGATATTTATTCAACCACAAACCTCTCGGAATCATCCCTTTGTCTACATAAGTTTGTAATATGGTACAATCCCACCAAATCCTCAATTGCTGAGACATGATCTTCTCTAATTCGGACATTTTAGTTCTTAAATCCAAATTTTCTTGACATACAGATATGGCATCCTGTTCAAAAATCTGTTTCGCTCTGTCACGTCTGGCAGGATTGTCCACTCTGAATAAGGTGGTTTCCTCAGATAGTAACAAGTGAACTTCCATATTATTCTGAGTGGTATCACCCCCTATCCAACAATTGTGTGGATAGTTATAGCAAGTCCCGAATGAAATAAAACCAGGAGCAAAGTACTCACAGCCAAATCCAAATTATGAATAAAGAGGTAAGGGTACAGCTCACCGGATACAGCGGGTAACAGGGTCCACTCTGTTTTCCTACTCCCATTTTCTGGAAATAGTATTTTATATGCATCCAGTTGCCATTCAAAACATGTGATCAACAATCTCCCGACAGGAGAATTTATCAGATCAAAGAGAAACTGCAGTCGTTCTGTGGATTATGATCATGAGAAGAAAATCATCAGTGATAGGTTAAGATATAGGGACAAACTATACAATAACCCCCCTACATTTCATGAGATATCTGGGCGTAGTGGGAGCCCCTGATAAAGAAATATGTAAACCTGGTTATACCAATGTAATATATAACAAACAAACCACTAAAGGTATAGAACCTAGGAAAAAATAAAATATAACTTTTATTGATTACTGATAATATTTATATATAAAACCCTATATGTCCCTACACTTACAAACAGAATTTCTTAAGATACAGCTGCATAAAAAATGGAGAAACCACCCCAATAAGGGCGTTCCCAACCGGGAACCTAAACTATCGTACACCCTAGCTGCCCCTAACTAGCAAAACTACAATACTAATACTAATACAACAAAGAAAAAAGTGCTCAAAATGTGACAAAGCAAATAACTATACATACACCAAAAACAATTTACAGAACACAAAAAAAAACTATACGTTCCCAAAATTGTTCCGATGCATTTTCCCCCAAGTCATGGGGTTCATCAGGGAATACTACTTAAATCTATTAGAGACAAAAAAACATAGATATAGAAATTATTCATTCCCATATTAGGGAGAACACAGACTTACGTCCGTTTTTGGAGGTAGAGAAGATTGATGATAAATAAATGGGTCCCAGATAGATATTTGCGGATCCCCTTCTGTATGGTTACCAGGATGTTGCTAAGAAGGCAGTAACAAAGATTGAAACCCAAAGGGGGAGTATAAGTATTCGAAGGAATTAGCAGCAGCTGTAAAGGCACTTACCCCCATCGGTATGTGCTAACTATGAGCGTGTAAACGCCATCGCTATTACACACGTGCATGTGTGGGGCGGTTTTCTCCATTTTTTAGGCAGCTGTATCTTAGGAAATTCTGTTTATAAGTGTAGGGACATATAGGGTTTTATATATAAATATTATCAGTAATAAATAAAAGTTATATTTTATTTTTTCCTAGGTTCAATACCTTTAGTGGTTTGTTTGTTGTTTAGGCGTAAAAAATTTTGGGGGGTTCGGCGATAAAAGGGCCAAATTTAAAACCATTTTAAATTGAATAGGGTTAATTGTATCAAAATGTAAAACAAAAAAGAGGTGATTTTCCATTGTGTTTTACTACTTGTTATAGTAGACAGTTTTCTGAGATTGCCAACGTTATATAAAAAAAATGTTGCCAGTACTTACTGCAGATTCTACACTTCGAGAAATTTGGAACGATGGATATCGTTATATTCCCAGAAAGTCCAAAACTATCTCCAAGTATGATAGTTAATACCTCTAATCGCAGAAGAGACACTTGGATTGATCTTAAGGGCTCATTTAAGTGTGGCACTAGCAGATGCGGGCAGTGCAAATTATGATAAAAGCAGAGTTTTTTGAGTCCTTCTCCACAGGTGTCAAATATAAAATCTACAATTTCATGAATTGTCACAGTTCACATGTAGTTTATCTAGTTTGGTGCGATCTGTGTAAGATGCAGTACATAGGTTGCACCACTAGATGTCTAAATGTCAGAATCAGAGAACATACATACGATGCCACACATCCCAGTCTCCGGAAGATCTCGGGAGTGTCAAAACACTTCAGAGATGTTCATCAAGGAATTTGGAGATTTTCCAAGGTAGTAGCATTGAGCAGGTCAAAAAACTTTAGGGGAGGGGACTGGAGAAAAGCCCTCACTAATCGGGAGGCTTATTGGATTTTAGTAATGGATACTAGATTTCCTAAAGGCTTGAATTACAGGACAGATCTTCTATACCTATATTAAATAGTTGCAAGCTTTATATGTCACGTGTTTTATATGAATAATGTTTCGTTTTATGATTATGTGATTAACATTAGGTGAAGAAATATTTGTTGACATTATATGAGTTTGTGTGTTTCTAACTTGTTCTACTTATAGTAATATGTTTCGCATAGGGTTAATGTTTACCCTTAATCTGTTTTTTTTAGACTTGCACGTTCTATATAGGGTTAACTTTCAGGTGCAAGTTGGTAATGAGTCTGGGGGAGGGTATATGTTAGAAGTCAGATACATTGTGTTCATGTTACGATTAAAGGGCCTGACAAACAAGCCTGAAGACGCTGTAAACTTTCTGACTTTATCTGGATGTTTTTAACTATGGTTTTATAGTTTATGCTTAATAAAGAAGTGAACTTTCGCTGTATTCATCACATCCCATGTGCACGAGTGCTGGATTATTAACAAGTTGTTTCAGGCACTTTGATGCCAGTTTTAGTGCCCAGAATCAATTTGGGCCAGGCTGGAGTAAACTGAATTTGATATGGGGCATCCCTCGTGGTATGAAGGCAGTGTGGGATCAGTGGCCCAAAGCCATTTAACCATTTAAAAACACGAGTTACTTATTCAAATCAGTGAAAACTGACCGTCTGCCCACTTTGATACCAGTTTTAACCCCTTAACGACCTTAGACGTATGCATACGTCCAGGTTGTTTGGGGGCTCACGCACCTGGACGTATGCATACGTCCTGAGGATCGCGCGAACTCTAACGCAGAGGTCGCGCTAGGCGATTCGGCACGGGGTGTTAGCTGTATATTACAGCAGGACATCCCGCAGCGTCGGCCCCGACCCGGATTAACTCCGAAGGGGGGGGGGGGCGGATAAACCCCGTAATTATGCTCCTCCTGACGTTCTCTGTCGGCCTTCGGCAGCAGCGCACGGTTCGGGGATGAGGGCCTTCCGGGTTGTCGTGACGTCACGATGCCGGGCAGTGCCCTGTGGCATGGCCCAGGCATCTGTGACTGACAGTTTTATAGGAAAAACCAGTATAGCAACAAGCTGTGCACTGATTCAATTGAATGAGAGATTAAAGATCTCTCATTCAAATTCCCCTATGGGGAAAAGTAAAATAAAAATGTGAAAAAGTAAAAAAGTGACAAAATGCAAAACACAAACACGAAAAAATAAAATAGAAACCACGTACACCGCCCTTTTCCCTTTACAACGCCAATCGCCTAAAAAAGATCAAAAATAAATAAGTACCCCATATTGGTATCGCCGAGTGCGAAAAGACCTGACTATTAATCTGTCATGTTAATTTACCCGTATGGTGAACGCGTAAAAAAAAAAAAAAAAAACGATCACAGAATAAGATTTTGTTCATCCCGCAGCAATAATACTACATAATTCTCTCTACACTGCGCTGGTCCTTGTCACTTATTTTAGGCATATCCTAAATAGATCCCGTCAATCTCTCAGCAGTCACTGCACACATGGAATTCAGCCATGACAAATTTGCATTTTCAATATCGCTCCATCGTATGACAGTGCTCATACCCCTAAATAACTGTCATGAAATAATCCACAAAACATGGGAGCAAATTTAACCAGACGTAATGATTGTTACTAAAAATACTCCTCAAAACCAAGACCAAAAAACTATTAATTACTTAAGGCTCAAATACATTCTGCACGACCTGACCGAACGCAAACCCCCACATGTGACTATCAACTGTACACTGGTCATGAAGACATATACCACCATCCCATTACATGACATTAGTGGTAGATATAGTTGTGGTAGTAGACGCTCTGCAGAAATATAAGTGATTACACTGCAGTTACTTTTGTGATCACAGGAGACGTCTTTTCTGATCGAGACGTCGTTCACTTTTCCCTTTTTTCTCCATCCGGTTCACACCTTCATGCTGATTGCTCCCCGGCAATACTCGTCCCTGAGGATTTGGACACAAATATCTTAGTATCCTCACAATTCCAGTAAAAAAACTCCTTAATTATAGGTTATATAAGTCCCTTATTCAGACAGGTTATATAGAAATATTGTCACCTTAGACAGGTAGGTATATAAAATATAGGGGCACTCAGGCAGTATATAGCTAGGGCTCAGGCAAATATATAGCTAGGAGTTCAGGCAGGCGTATTTTTATGGGGCCACCAGGCAGGCGTTATGGGCCAACAGGCAGGCGTATAGGGCCACAGTAAGGCGTAGGGACACAGTCAGGCGTTTATGGGGGGCACAGGGCAGGCGTATGGGTGGCCACTGGCAGGACTTATATTGGGCCACAGGCTGACGTACAGGGGCTCAGGCAGGCTGTGGGGTACGGGGGCCAAAGGCAGGCTATAGGGGCCAACAGGGCAGAGCGTATGGGGGCTCAGGCAGGCGTTATGGGCGTGGCACAGGCAGGCGTATGGGGCACAGGCAGGCGTATGGGGACATCAGGCAGGAGTATGGAGGCTTAGGCAGGCGTTTATGGGGGCACAGCAGGCGTCATGCGGGCCACAGGAGGAGTATTGGGCACAGCAAGCGTATGGGGGCCACAGGCAGGGCATATAGGGGCCACAGGCGCCGTACAGTGGGCATCAGGCAGGCGTACGGGGGCCTCAGGCAGGCAATAGGGGCCACAGGCAGCCGTTAGTTATATAAATTTGGTTCTCATGGCAGGCGTTGATATACCTATGGGGACCACAGACAGGCGTATGGGGTTCAGGAGGCTTTTGGGGCACCAGGCAGGCACTATAGGGGGCCAAGGCAGGTATTCTAGGGGGCCGCAGGCAGGCATTTATAGGGCCACAGGCAGGATATAGGGGCCACTGGCGGCGTATGGAGGGCCACAGGCAGTATTATAGGGGGCCACATGCAAGGCATTCTACGGTGGACGCAGGCAGCATTTATGGGGGCGCTGGCAGGCATTATAGGGTGGCCGCAGGCAGGCATTATGGAGGGCCGCAGGCAGGAGTATAGGGGGCCACAGGAAGGCATTTATAGGGGGCCACAGGCAGGCCATTATATAGGGGGCGCAGGCAGGCATTATGGGAGGCCGCTGGCTGGGCATTTATAGGGGCCGCAGGCAGGGATATGGGGGCCACAGGCAGGCATCTATGGGGCCACAGGAAGAAATATAGGGGCCACAGGCAGGCATTATAGGTAGGCAGCAAGGCCGGCATATGGGGGGCGCAGGCAGGCATTATAGGGGCCGCAGGAGGATTATGGGGGTCGGCCGCAGGTGCGATATAGGGGCCACGGCTGCATTATAGGGGGCCACAGGCAGGCATTATAGGGAGCCGCAGGCAGGCATTATACGGGGCCGCAGGCAGGCGTGATATGGGGGCCGCAGGCAGGCCATTATGGGGGGGCCGCAGGCAGGCATTATAGGGGCCGCAGGCGGGAAAAATTTTTAAAAAATTTTTTTTTTAGGGGGCCAAGGCAGGCGTATGGGGGCCACAGGCAAATGATAGGGCATATTAATGGGGCACAGGCAGATTATAGGGGGCCACAGGCAGGCACCTTAAAAACAAACAACATATCATATTACCTTGCTGCCCGGGCGCGCGCTCCTCTTCTGTTCCTCTTCAGCGCGCGCTCTCGGCAGATCCCTCGGGCGCACGGGCCTAGACGCGCTATGCGCCGACGGAGATGGGCAGGAGTGCGTGAGTCACGTCATTGCGGACGCTGCCGGCCTGAGGCGCACGGGGCGCGGCGGGTAGCTCAGCGCTATGAGGACCGAGCGGCCCCGCATGGTAGGCCCTGCGGCTCACCGGAGGTTCCAGCGATCCTCCGGGGAGCGGGCCCGACACTGTTGCGGGGCAGGGATGCGCTTGCTCGTGCTCCGCAAGAAGCGGTCACTGAGACCCGCCGGTGCTTCAAGCCCAACGGCAGCGGCTGGAGGCCCGGCGAAGGTCGGGGGCCCTGACGGCGCCCCTTAGGGATAGGCTGAGGTAGGCGGCCCTAGGCGGTCGCCTACCTTGGCCTACCCGTTCGTCCCGGACCTGACTCACTACACACCTGTTTATATACCTTAAGGGGTGTAGTTTTCCAATATGGGTCTTTTCTAGGGTGTGTCACCTTAGGGGCCTCTTCAAACCTGAAATGGCGCCTAAATAAAATTGCATTTGAAAAAATGAGACCCCGAGTTACAAGTAGGTGCTCATCCTATTCTGGGGTTTTGGTTGAGCCAAATTTTGAAATTTCAATCCGCCTTTGCTTTATTTCTGTGAAATACCTAAAGGGTTACAAACTTCCTAAAACCACTGTTTTGTAAATAATTTAATGGGGTTAGTTTCTTAGAAGGCCGTCATTTATGGGGGTATCTAACATGCAGGCCTCAAAGCCTCGTAAGATATGGAGTGGTCCTCAAAAAAATGTATATTGCAAATTTTTCTTGAAAATCGTGAGAAATTACTTACTACATTTCTAAGCCCTTTAAATGATATAAAAAAAAAGGGACATTATAAAAAATGATGCCAAAACCTATAGTGGAATATGGTAGATGCTAGTTACAAACTATTTTGTGGTGAATTAATTATCTCTGATCTTGCACGCAGAAATAAAGAAATTTTTTGGACTTTCAAATCACAGATTTTTCAAAATTTCTCATGAAATTTGAAATTTTTCACAAAAAAACAAGGTTGTATGGATAAAATTTTTCTTATAACTTAAAGCAACACAATGTGTAACGAGATAACAAAATATCAGATCACGATGGATAGGTAAAGTGTAAAAGTTATTCTCACATAAAGTGACATATGCCAGATTTCAAAAATAGGGCTGTGTCAGGAAGGTCAAAACAGGCTGGGTCCTTAAGGGGTTAATGCCCAGAATCAATTTGGGCCAGGCTGGAGTAAACTGAATTTGATGTGCGCCATCCCTCTTGGTATGATGGAAGTGTGGGATCAGTGGCCCAAAGTCATTTAACCCTTTAAAAACACCAGTTACTTATTCAAATCAGTGAAAACTGCCCGTCTGCCCACTTTGATGCAGTTTTAATGCCAGAATCAATTTTGGGCCAGGCTGGAGTCCAACTGAAATTGATAGTGGGCATCCCTCTTAGTATGATGAAGGTGTGGGATCGAGTGGCCCAAAGCCATTTAACCCTTTAATCTTAGTTTTGATTTCTGCGTTGATGCCCATTTTTATGCCAGCTGTTAGTGTTTACCAGGCTTGTTTCAAACTGGTTTGTCCTTGGTCCACATCAGTTTATGATATTTATTATGATGATAGGTTTTCCTATTTATTATCTTCTTAAAAAAACAAAAAAATATTTTCGTTTATTTATATATATTTTGTAGCGAATAAGAAACTGCCGAATAAGAAACCAACTTCAGCTTCGTGAACACAATGCCATTAGGAACAACAAGCACCAGATCGGACCCCTTAAAGGGGAGCTCCCACCATAGACTGTGCTGTATAAAGATAATCCACGGCACTCCTTGAGTAGTGATAGTTAGGGCCACATGTATAAAAACTCTCTAGATCTAAAACTCACTTTGTTGCCCATAGCAACCAATCAGAGCGCCCCTTTCATTTTTCCAGAGCACTATATGAAATGAGAAGGGCGCTGTGATTGGTTGCTATGGGTTGTCATTGGTTGCTATGGGCAACAAAGTGAGTTTTAGACCTAGACAGTTTTCATACATGTGGGCCTTAGTGTTGAGTGAACAGTAAAAAGTTCTAGTTCGATTAGAACCTCGAACATTAGTGGGTTCGGTTCTAGGTTCTATTCGAACCTCATTAAAGTCTATGGGAGAAGATGTTCTGGTTTATTTTTACACCTATACAGCATACATGCCAACTCTCCCGTTTTTGGCAGGGGGGATCCCGCTAATGGGGGTCACCTCCCGCCGCCCCGGCAGAGTTGGTGAACCTCCCTCCGCCAGCAGGCAGCGGGGGTTCTTTGAATGACCGCGGCGCCAGAGTAGTGTCAGGACGCTACTTTGCAGTTAAATTCGAATACAGCAATTTTGTAGTCACCACAGGTGAATTGCTAGGTGCCAAAAATACCGTTTATTATCTGTATACATTTCAGACAGGTGTTTTTTTCACTTTTGGTCAGTCAAGCTTTGTTGATAGAGCTACTTTTTTTTTTAATAAGGCTTTATTTATAAACATTTTTGGAACTTGTTTTCCATTTCAAGAAAATTAACACATCATCTTTTTTTAACCCCCCAATCATTTCCCCAAAAACGGAAAAACATTCTTTCACCAGAGAGAGCATTAGAGATTAATACAGAAAACACAAAGATCAATTCGCTATCCTTATAAACAGTTCTCATTTGAGCTATTCTGATGTCTGCAACATATTAATTTACCTGAAGTAACTTTATTAGCTAGTATATAGGCACCTAGGACAGGATGCGCTCTTGGAAATGAAACTAACGGGGACACCTCCCGATGTGTCCTCTGCAAACTAGTGAGGGGCTATCTAGTATATTTTCTGTATCATGGGCGGCTGTTCGCCTCTAATCATAATTTTGTCATTGCTTCTATCACAACCATCACATAATCTCATTCATTCTGACCCATTCATACCATTTCCATCCTCTGATCTGGCCACATTCATTCTTGACTGTTCACACAGTTAGTGCTGCAATCCAGTTATCCAGACCAGCGGAGAATTTCTTAGGGATGCCCCTAGCAGCGTAAAGGAGTTTTTATCTTGGTAGTCTGCATTTACAGTGTTTTCCATTGTTCTAGAGAGGGCACCTTTTTGAAGGTTTCAATTTAGAAGGATAGTTTTCATGGCATAGCAAGAGTAATAGCCTATACTGGGTACGTTCAGCCTTACGGGGGACAGTTTCCTCCACCAGCCCAAAAAGGCTATTGTCTGGTGAAACACGTTAGGAAGACCTAGTCTTTGATTTAAGGAAAGTCATGGATCTCTCTCAAATAACTCTGTAAGAGTCGGGCATTCCCATGTCATATGAAAGAAGGTAACCTCTCTCCCTCACCACATCTGGAGCAGGACCGCAGAAGACAAACATTTCATTTGATATAAGCCTAGCTGGCGTATAAGATAACCCGATGGAGCCATTATTGTTTGAATCAATCTGATCTTGGCACTTAGAATGACAAGCGCCAGGAGGGATTTCAGCTCCGATAGTGCCTCATCGGCAAGGATGGATATCTTGCTGCCTCCTAGCCAGAGGACTTCAGTGGGGAGTCGACAACTCATAATGGCCTTATAGATAGAGGATACGGTTTCTGAAGGCTGTCCTCCTCAAAATGGACTCCAGGTATCCATAATTGAGGTGGGACACTGTGTTTACACCAAATCTGGGTCGTACAAGCATTGTTTCTTCAACTGTAAATATCTGAAAAGGACCCTCGGAAGATGGAACTCAAGTTGCATGTCTCTAATAGGAACGAAAGGTTGCCCTCCCTACTATAGATGTGTAAAGTATTTTACCCTCGAGTCGCCCAAAACCACTAATCCGTGCAGGCTCAATAATTCCGGCAAATTTCGTTCTTGCACCACAAGGGGATGACAGGAGACAATCACACATCTCCTTTATGTCCATACGGCTGAATAAGGTTGTCCATGAGCTTATAGCTGCATTCATTAGATGACGTTTAATTGAAAACTGTACGCCAATGGCCCTTCTATACGGCAAGTTTAGAGAGGTCCTTAAAAGGACCCAACCAAACGCGCCTCCAAGATATGTGTGGGATTATTCTCACCCTCTTTCAAATCATTGAGCAATGTGCGGCAGTTGAACCGCCACGTAATAGATGTATAAGTCCGGAAAAGCCAATCCCCCCCTATCATACGGACCTTAATGGTGGCCCTATTTAGCGTGGGGTGGTAGCAACCTCCCTTAGGAACGAGAAGAAAAGCTTATCATCAGAGCAAAATTGGGTCCCTAGGGCGAACAACCGGTGCCTGCGCGGTTACAAATACAAAAACTTGGGGAACATTACCATTTTGATTATTTTTATCCTTTACCACAAGTGACAGGGGAAGGCTTGCCCAGGTTTTCAACTTCACTTCTGTTTGCCTTACCACCGGCAGGATAGTTAAGTGCAAGAAATTTGTGAATTCTTTATGTATTGTGATCCCTAAGATTAAATTGAGTAACCGACTGCAGTCTGGATTTAGAGGTCCACTAATTGAATCATTCAAAAGTGCTCCAACGAATAGTGTGGACTTATCCCAGTTTACCCGCAAGCCATGAGTATCTTCCCAAAATTGTCTACTGTCTCCAGTAGGTTCCAGTGATCCCCCGGATCTACCCAAGTACACAACATAATCATCATGCGTAAGCGAGAGTTTTTTCCTCTATTCTGCGGGATTAGCCAAACTGTTATGCCTCCATGATTATTTATCATAATGGGGCTAAGGCTCCATGACTAGGTGGCGAAACAGCAGCGGCGGACAGAGGGACACCTGTTAGTGCCCCTCTCCAACGGGAAGGGGTCAGACAATTGACCATTCACCCTCACCCTTGCGGTAGGCCTTCTGTATAACCTACGTATCCACTGAATGAAAGTGGGTGGGAGTCCCATCCTGGCCAGTAGAGTAAGCCAACATAAATCTCCCCTCAACGGAGACCAATGCCTTTTCATTATTAAAGCAGCATCACTCTCCCTACCCGCATTGTCATGTGTCACATGAAGATTAGTGTATATACGTTTAAGGTTAATCTTGTCGTTCTTCCCGGCATGAAGCCTGATTGCTCGCCCAACCAAGGAGAGGATCACCCCAGTGAGTCGCATAAGCCACATACCTTTGCAAAATCTTTGTGTCTAAATTTAACAAAGATATCAGTCTACAGGAGCTACAATGTTCTGGTAGGCCTGCTGGTTATGAATTATAGTGATTACACGCCTCAGAGAAGGTAGGGGATAGAGAGTCCCCTTACCGCCCACAAATAATTTTCTTAATCTGTTACCCAACTGTTCCACGTCACGCTTGTACCATTCGCAGGAGAAGGAAAGGAAACGTCAGGCCCAGGATGTCTTGAGGCGGTGTGTGCTAATGCCCTATTGCCCTGCTAATTTCCCCAGGGATATATATTTTGCTAAGTCCTCTACCTTGGCCCACTCAAGCATGGTAACTTCAATTGACTAAGGAAATGTTTCTATGTCATCATCCTGTGATCTGCAATTGGAGGCGTATAGTTCCCTTAGTAAAGAGCAAATTGCTCACAAATCTGAGCGGCGATCTGAGGCAGGCATTCATTCCCTACCAAACACTTGGCACCACTGTCATCGGGGATAAAGCCCGAGCTAGGTATGCTAACGCTCTACCGTTTTTTATCTCCCTCAACAAAAATTGTTTGTTTTTGCATGAGAAGTCTTTTCTGGGTATAGGCAGTCAAATGTAATGTATACCGCTGGGCATCAAGGGGAAGCTCCCTAGCCGATGGGATGGGTTTGGTTACAAAAATCCGGTCTCTTCATTGATAGCTCAACTCCAGCTGCCCCTTAAGTCCTCAATTCTGCCCTATGTGACGCAATAGGCTATCAGAACCCCCTCATTACCGCCTTGGAGGAGTCCCTTTTCAGTCAATGGTTCACCAAGCCTTCGTTTACCTCCCAGTATGCTGCCATGTGTTCCTGGCAGGTATTCAATGCCCTTGGGACATCCAGCCATCTAGGGTTCAACCTCCACAATCGTCTAGAAGCCCGCATAGGTGAAACCATAGTCAGCTTCAGAGGCGCGTGGTCCAATATCCCTCTAGGGAGATATTCGACCTTCGATATCATATGTAAGATATCTCTGGAAGCAAAAGCCAGGTCAAGACGGGATAATGCGTCATGTGATGGAGTGAAAACACTGAGAAACTGCCATGTTGGGGATGAAGCCAACGCCATGTTTCAATCAGTTATGCGTTTGTCGCCCAATCCTGAGACCCTTGTTGTGCGTTGCCTGAGGGTCTATGTCTATCTAAGTCTTTGGTTCTAAGGTGGCTGAAGTCCCCCAGCAGAAGTAATGCAACCCCGGATATTGCGAAGAATTTAGTCATAAGGGCATCTAAAACTCCTCTATGGAATGGCGGTGCACATATATGCCCCCAATCAAGAAGGTCTGAACCCACAAGCCGAACATGTAGAAGTACGTACCTCCCAGAAGGGGTATATGTGGAGATCTGTAACTGAAGCGGGCAATGACTTGTGTCATATACCGAACCACCGTGCGTAGTTGGAGTACTCTGCGTGTAAAGTCAATCCCTATCCAGGCCGCTCAGGGCAGTGTCTTCTGCCCCCGTAGGTGAGTCTTTGGACAGATTATAATATCAGGATTATATGATTTGACATAGTCGAAGACAGTGCCTTTTCCAATTTCAATTTTAACCACGGAATTTCCAGAGGACACATGTAACACTCAGCCCATTATCCCAGTTAAACCATGCAGATAGAGGCGCCAACACCGCCAACCAGGGCGGGATCAACACTAACACACAATCCATTCATATCACAGAACCCATACCGCAGCAATCCGACTAAACATAGCCCCCTCCCCGCCACCCTGCTCAATGCCACCCAACTTGCTCGAGCCTAGATTCCCTAACATGTCAATCAACTGTTAGAAACACAGAATGATGGTGCGCAAGGCGCTTAAAGGTCTAAAGTCCTAATGAAGGAGAGGGAAAAGAAAAAGGAAAAAAGACACCTGTTTGGGTGGTCCAGCTCTTCCGTTTGTGCTCCTGAGTAAAGAAATTGATCATGAGTGAAGAGGAGTGCTCAGTATGGGAGAACATAAAAAATTATCAACATCAACACATGTAATGCTATCCTAGCTTAAACAGGCTGAGAGATCTACCAGGACTAAACATAGCCCCATATCAGCCGGACGGTAAGGAGTGAGTCTTATCGAGCCATTCGGAAGCCTCCTCAGGCGTTGTAAAGAAGTGGGTGCGACCTCGGTACGGAATTCTCAGTCTAGTGGGGTACAGCATCGCATATTAATTTCCAGCATTCCACAGCCTGCTCCGCACATGGGTGAACTGTCTCCTTTCTTTTGGATTTCGGAGGTGATGTCGGGGTTAAAAGGATATTTGTTGCTCTCTTAGATGGATGTCCCCTTTTCGCCTGGCAGCGCCAAGGACTAGGGTTCCCTGTCTCTATAATTGAGAGTTTGAAAATGAAGGGTCGGTGGTGGAGCCCCTGGTGGCGCGGCCTTGGTCTGGGACTACGATGCGCTCGTTCTTCTACAAAAACTAGGAGAGAAGTCAAATAGGAGCTAACACCTCTTTCAGAAGTTGTTCCACAAACTGCCCCGGAGACGGGCCCTCCACCCGCTCTGGCAGGCCCAAGATGCGGACATTTCGCGTCGGCTACGATTGTCTGAGATTCCGCTCTGGCCTGTAGCGTTTTGACTTGATGCTGTTAGGGTGATTGCGGATAGCGCTTTGATTATATTTGAGGTATCTTTCCCACTTCACCAATTCTCGCTCTGCCTTACTGTACGTTCAAAGATCTTATCTATATCATGGCGGGAGTTTATTGACGTCCAATTCTGTGGTATGTCTATTTGGTGGTAAAGAGTGGCTTGACAGGTCGCAATTAGCCGCCCATATTTTCTTCAGAGTAAGAGCCACGTTGGAGTGTGCTCAGGTGGGGCTGATCCTCCGTATGGCTATCACGTTCTTGTACTTGTGGTTTGTTTTTGTGCAGTATGAAGGAGCCTTGGAGGGGCTTGTTTACGTCCCATACGTAGGGTTGACAAGTGGTGAGATGAAAACTGCGATTTATCGCGGTATGGGCGTCGGTGCCCAGCAATGTGAGAGAAATACTTGGATTATAGAAATAGTGGTCAGGTATAGGAACCGGTCAGCCGTGATGGCAGGCAAAGAATGCAACTAGTGTGCAATGGGCAGATATGTCACGGTTGCCCAGTAGATAGCACCACTTGTCACGAGCAATAATGTAAGCAGGTAAATGTAGTGTAGCCAATGATTGTATATTGAAACACCGTAGGTAGTGAAAAGTCATCTATAATATAATTGGCCAGTAGATGTCACTCATGTCCCATAGAGAGCTGGGATCTCAGTGATAATAATACAGCCACTACTGTAAAATGGCACCTTCCAGTACTATGGCCGCTTTTATCTATCCAAAACAGGAGGACAGTCTTTTTCTTTCAACAGTTATCCATGCTATGGCCATATATCATGCAAAAAGCCCCCACACAGACAAGAATGGGGAGCGCCGGGTGATTCCACCGTTGATTGCAAGTGTCCCTGGTAGGTTTATAGGGATCCCCCTCCAGTATCAGCAGTGTAACTAAGATGGCGCCGGGACGCTTTCTCTTCCCGCCCTTGGCAGTTAGTGAAGCCAAGATGGCGTAGATTTGGCGGCAAATGTCCCCAGCGTATGTGCTTTGTTATTTTAGTCCTTAGCACCTGCCTCCACTCTCCACACACCGAGCTTGTCCCCGCTGCCCAGCTCCGCACTTATCTGCGTCCACGGCGTTGACCGCTCCTCTCTCCGGCCGTTTGCTGTCTCGGGCGCTCCACCGCCCTTTTCCGCCGCTGCCCCACTACCTTCTCTGCCAGGCTGTCGGTCTCCCTCAACTGCTATAGTCGGAGGCACTCGCGGTCAGCAGCTCCGGTCTAAGCTGAGTCCTCTGTCCCGTTCCGCTCGCGGCCCCGCCGTGCAGCTTGTCTTTGTCTCAGCTGTCTTTTCCTCCGCCTGTCGAGGTGGGCTCTCGTCACGATCCGCTGCCGGGCTGTTCTCCCCCAGGGAATGCGGTAAGTCCTCCGTGCCCAGGCAGCTAATAGATTTACTTGCAATGTTCTGCACGAAATGTAGTTCCCTGCTTCCCGCCGAGTCCCGCTACCTCCTCTATCCGGGCCCGGGACCTTCCAGCGGCTTTCGGCTGAAATTAGGGCTTCACCAGCCAAACAAAATACACAAAAGGGCAGCAGCAGGCTTTCTCACTGTTCTCCTGTATATGAAGTAGATTCTTGGCCACTCAATCAGGTCAGCAAAACAGGATTTTAACAGGATTTTGCAGGAGCTGCAGTCACCCACGTCTTCACTCCATGAAGGTCAGGCCACGCCCCCGTTGATAGAGCTACTTTGCAGTTAAATGTGAATACAGCAATTTTGTAGTCACCACAGGTGAATTGATAGGTGCCAAAAATACCGTTTATTATCCGTATACATTTCAGACAGGTGTTTTTTTCACTTTTGGTCAGTCAAGCTTTATTGATAGATCTATTTTGCATTTAAATTTTAATCCAGCAATTTTGTTTTGATTTGAGGGTTTGGAATAGCTGTGTTTTTCCTCTTTTAATAAGAATTTTCCAAAACTCTTCCATACCCCTTAAAATTTTTATTTTTTCTGAAATGGAGCGAAAGCAGGTGTAAGGAGCAAAAGGGGGGGGGTGGGACAGGGGGTAGAGGTACGAGAGAAGGTGCTCCTTTCCCAGTGCTGGCGAAAACACGCTCCCAGGGGGAAACGCATTTTGCAGGACCTCGGCCTGTATCGCGGGGTCGGGCCCCCCTGTAATCTCAGTAACGAACAGCGTCGCCAATCTGTTCTTCAGGGGGTTAATGCAACCGCACCAGCAGCCCTTCCCTCCTCGTCCTCCCAGTCACGGCCCAAACAAATGTCGTCATCAGCATATCAGCATCTGCCCAAACATGAAGCGAAGGCAGCCAAATTCAACTCGTTACCCACCACTGTGGGTAATCCCTTTCTGAAACCTCTTTGATGACAAAAAGCGGTGGGGTAGAAAAGGGATTTAAAAGTCAAAAGGCCAAAAAGGATGATTTTGTCTGCCTGCGCCATTTTTTGATTTCCACAGAGGAGGAAAGGGAAACCGGTCAATCGGCAAAATCCCCGGGGGGTCGGCAACGCCTTCATCCCCCTTTCTTGTAGCCCGCAGCTCCTGGATGCAGAAGTCGGACGACCAAACACCTGTGTTTATGTGATGATATGGTGATACAACATTGCGATCCATCGTGTCTTTTTCCCCAGAATTTTTCTTGAGCGCTTTATCACTGGACGGGAGGAAGACGATGGGGTATGTCAATAGGGTCCCGCCTTAAAAAGGGGGGAGGGCGGTCCAAAGTCCCCCGGGTATATTCCGCACCACGGTCACGGGAAACCCCCCCCTCGTTATCGCCGTCAAAAAAAGGGCCAGACCTTCAAGCCTGGGCCCTTTATTGAGCAACCTCTTTCACCCCGCGAGTCTATGCCGCCTTTGCCGAAAAGATAATAGAGGAAGAATCTTAGGTGTTTTTAAACCCCCACCAAATTTTCAGTCCATGCACGAAGCATAGTTAAATGGAGCAAAATTGGCCCAAAAAGGCCCGACCGCCCCGGGGCCCCCAACCACTGTCAACCCTCGTCTCCGCCTCCTCCTTCTCCGCCACCCCCAACGTTTCCCCACTGCCCATGTCCCCCCAGAGTCAGACAGGATCCTTCCCCTTCAGCCTCCCCCCCCAAA
>JAODAL010039346.1:0-38106 GCA_025379985.1 Phyllomedusa bahiana | reverse complement strand
TTGAGGAGCGTAATAATATAACAAGTTATAGTGACTAGGATTCAGGAGGGGGGTCTTTAGATCCGGGGATTTTTCTGATTGCCAGATTGGAGTCAGGAAGGAATTTTTCCCTAAAATGAGGACAATGGCTTCTACCTCATTGGGGGTTTTTGCCTTCCTCTGGACCAACACCTTAGCACAACAGGCTGAACTAGATGGACGACTTGTGTTTTTTTAGCCTTACAAACTATGAAACTATGAATTTATACCACAGTGCGGGGACTCTAAATAGTTCATGCCACCAATATACACCACATAGCCCCTACATAGTTCATTCCTCCACCCCTTCAGCTATACTGTTTAGTCCATCTATGGAGGCAGCAGAGGTAAGTGAGCTCAGTGACTCCTTCCCTCACTGCCTCATCCTCCATGGCCTCCAGCATTCAGGAAAGTTGAGTATCACCCATTCCCTGCAGCAGGCACCTTGGTTTTCTGGGTGCTTGTTGTGGGAGATGTCACCCAGCTTTCCCGGATGCTGAATAACCAAACATTCGGAAAAGTTAGGTGTTGACACATCTACCACAACAGGCACCCAAGAAAGCAGAGAGGCTCCCATCTCCCATAGCAGACACCTAGCTTTTCTGGGTGACTGCTGTGGCGGATATCACCCAGCTTTCCCAGGCACCGAATAGGCTATTAATCGTCCGGGAAAGCTTGGTACTGCCCCATCTGTATGGCTTTTGTTTTTATTTTATTTTTCTTACAGGTTTCCTTTTTGTATTATGATGGGTTCCCTGGACTACGTCGGACAACAAGGGCTGGTGTTGGGGAGTGTATATTTAAATTAACTGTTTTTTTCCTGCTTATGTATGTTTTTTTTTTTTTCATTTTCTTCCAGTGATATCAATAGCGGCATCTGACAGACGTCTCTCTATTGATCGGGATTGAAGTCAGCAAGCGGTGTGTTTCGGCACCACAAAGCTGACACTAACCCTGTGTCACTAGTACTCCAGTACTCAACGCATTACGGGTACTGGGAAGAGCCGGGTAACCATCAGGACCTTTTAATGCGATGGTCTGTTTCTGGGGCAGTTGCAGGCTGGTTTTTTTTTAGGGTGGGAAGGGACTAGTATCCATGGACCTTCTCATTCTGATAGTATCAGGCTGCAGCTTTTGGTTTTACCTTGACTGTTTATGGAAAATGCGGGGGATTCCACGTTTTTCTTTTTAAGTAATTTGTTATTTTTAGGTGTTTTTCTAACAATTTTTTTATTCAACATATCAGCATTGAATACAAACATTTTGTTTCATAGAAAGAGTAGGCAAATTTGTTGATCAATCAAGTCAAAAATACAATAAAGTAAACCTTCTGTGGAAGTCCTCAGTACCCAATGTGTTGTCTTTTTCTCCCACTACTTCTCCATTGTGTAAAACATAACCATGTCATCTCATGTTCAGATGTTAAATTGTGTTAAAACAGAATAATGGGCGTCATCTCCAGTCTCCCACCCCAATCCTCTGTTCCTCTCATCCTCTGGAATGTAAGGATTCTATCTCTCTAATCCTCAATGATATGAGATCATTATTATTTTCACTTTTCCCTTGATTCCAAAAGTTTATGGGATCATTGGGTTTGGTGAGGGGGGCAAACTTTTTATGATGTCTCATAGATTTAAAAGGGATATTTTTTTTGCATTTTTGGGTTTTATGTAATTATAGGGGTTTTTCCAATCTGCGCCTTTTCCCATCCCCCCCCTTTAGTGGTTTAACTGGTCAATCTTTCCATTCTGAGGTTGATTCTGTCAGAGAGACAGAATGTGGAGATGTAGACAACACTGTCACAGGGTTCAAAAAACAAAAAGGTGTAATCTTTCTAGTAGTAAATAAATAAATTAACTCGCTCACTAATGAAACCAGCACTTAAAGGTTCATGCATTGCGTCTCGGACACCCCAGAACATTGACCATTGGCTACTATTGATTTGTGAACCCTGTGGGTCATCACCCATCAACATTCTGGTTTGGTACCACAAAGTAACGAAAAAGCAACCCTGTAATTGCATTTTTAATTTTTTCCGGCAACTGAAAAAATAAAAATTTTCCCCAAACCTCAAAGAATTTCTCCGTGGGGGTTTTCCTTAAAGAAGCTTCCCCCCAAGCCCTTTTTTCATAATAAATGGAAGTTTTTCCAAAAATAATTTAAAATATGGGACTGATTTGCTGAATCACGTGTAAAATTTAAATACCCTCTGCTGAAAATAATTTGTGGAATTTCATACGCCCGGGGTACTTGGATATTTCATTTTTCATCAATTTGAAAAAATTTTTACCCATCCCCGGTTTAAAAGGGGACAAAATTTTTTAGGTGGTTGGGGGTAAAGGCTGAAATTTTTTTTCCAGTAGAGTTAAAAAACCCGGGAAACATTGCCGTAGACTGCGGAAAAATTTTCGTTTCAGGTGATCGCCCACTTGAATTTTGTATTAGTGTTCCCCCCGCGCCCCCGCCCGGTGCCCGAGGCGGGCGCTGCGGTTCCCCGGACACGCGTTTCCCCCCGGGGGATCCACTCCCCCAGCCCACGTTCCCCGCTTCCCCGGCACTGTCTGCGGGCCCGGGGCGCCGCCCCCCAACCCTTTGGGGGGCGCGCGCCCGGTTTTCTCAAATTTAAAGGGGCAGTGTGCCGGGAAAATTGGGGCTTTCCGGGCCCCTGCTCCTATAAAAGGGCTCCTCCTCTGGGGGCCGCGTTTGTGAATCCCGCGCCCTTGTCCTATGAGAGGAAACCTTTTTCTCGTTTTCCCGGTTTTTCCCATTCCGTGTACCAGTCCCCTCCGCTTACGTCTCCCTTTACCACGAACCTTTGCTGCCTGCCCTGACCTCTTGGCGGTCCCCCTGTTCCCCGGGTTTTAAAGGGAAAACTAGATTTTTTCAGCCCTATCATCCCAAACCAACGGGCAGGGGGAAAGGGTAAATCAGATTTTAAGAACTACCCCACGCCATTTTGTATCTGCCCCGGGAGGATACCCGGTCCCGCTTGTTCCTTGGGAGAATTTGCTTTTCAATTTCCCTTTGATTCGGAGGCATGGAGCTTCTCCCCTTCTTTGTCGTTTATGGCCTTCATGCCCGCCCCCCCCCCGCTGACCCGAGGCCTCGGGGTTCCCCGCCGTGGACTTTCCCCGGTTTCCCTTTACCTCAAGTTTCCCTTTGGAGGGACACTCGGGGAGGCCTTTTCAACCCCGGCCTCGGCCCAACTAAGAACAAGCAGACAAGCGCCACAGACCTTCCCCTTTTGTTTGGGCCCCGGGGATAAGGGCTGGTTTTTCGTTTTAGATACATTGTTTGGGAAAATCCCCAGCTATAACTGGGCCCCGCTACCCGGTCCCCCCTTTTTTGTCCTAAAAAAAAAACAAAAAGGTGGCCTACAAAATCCGACTTCCCCCCCAAAATTGCGGATCCCGAACTCCTTCCATGGGATCCCTCCTTTTAACCTGTTTCTTTAACGTTTTCCCGTTTAAGGGATCGGCTCCTGCCCCGGGGGCCAATACCCTTCCCGATGTCTTTTTTCCCAAAGGGGGGAAAATTTTTGGGCCCCAACGACAATCAGAGGGGAAACGTTTTTTTTTTGACGATTGGGAAAGGGGGGCGGGGCCCAGGGAAAAATCGTGGGGCCCCGGGGGCCCAAAATCCCGGACCGAGGAATGCTGAGGAGGGGTTTCTTCAGGCCAGGGGGAGGGAGAGGCCCCAAGGGGGGGGGGGGACCCCGTAACGAGTGGCACCGCAGGCCGCAGCTCGGGCGGGGTGCACTCGGGTTTCCCCCGCGCCCCCCGCGGCCCCCAGGCAGGGGCTGAAAGGGCCCCCGGGCGCACGCGTTTCCCTCGGGCGCATCCACTCACCAGCCCACGTTTCTGCTTCCCCGACACTGTCTGCGGGCCGGCGCGCACGGCCCCTATCCTTAGGGCGCGCGCGCGCCGGTTCTCTCAAATTTAAAGGGACAGTGCGCCGGTAATTGGTTTTGCCGGCCACTGCTCCTATATAAGGGCTACTCCTCTGGGACCGTGTTGCCGAATCCATAGTGCCCTTGTCCTATGAGAGGAAGCCTTATCTCGTTCCGGTTTGCCTATTCCGTGTACCAGTCCCGTCCGCTTAAGTCTCTTGACCACGAACCTTCGCTGCCTGCCCTAACCTCTTGGCCCGTCCCCGACTGCAAGTTTGCCTATCGTTTCGGTACTTCGTTGCACCTCGGCTGCCACCGCGAGCAAGTCGCATCAGGGGTAGCGACCTGGTGGAATCCTGCCACAGCAAGTCCATCCCGCTTTGCGGCGGGCTCTAATGATAACCGGGACCCACTTAGACTCCGCTTCCTGGTGTGGCTTCTACCACCGCTCGTGGGGGCCCAGTGGATCCACTAACCAGTACCGTTACAGATCCCCCAATTTATGGCCCCTAATACGAGTTCTGTAAGCTTTGTGCTATGGTTGAAGTCTAATTTCTAGATATCTACTCAAGGGCAAGTATTTCCCACCATTATAAAGGCTGTCAGGAGGCTCACAACATCCAGCTCTGGGTCATATAATTGCCATTTAGTGATGACCATATTAGAGTTAGTGAGATCAAGATTAGAGGTGCTAGAGTTAAAGGGAACCTGTCACGTAGTTTATGCCCCCCTTGCTCAGGATAAGCTAGTGTCAGACATGCTGTTTCCAGCGCTGTCTCCCTTATGCTATAAGGTGCAGTAGTTTCAGAACAATTACTGCTTACATCCGGCAGTTTGCAGTCTTTTCTTCCAGGAAAGAATCCAGCTGTATCATGCATGGTTATGAATAAGCTGGACTCTTTTCTGGTAGAACAGGCTGCAAACTGCCAGATGTAAGCAGTATTTTCTCTGAAACTACTGCACTTTACAGAATAAGGGACACAGCGCTGGAAACAGCATATCAGACAGTACCTTATGCTGTCCTCAGCAAGGGGGGGGGGCATAAACTATGTGACAGGATCCCTTTAATTATTTTCCATAAGACTGGATTCCATTCAATCTGTGGGAGTCATAACTGTGGGCGCATATGTAAGGAAATAATGTCATTCCTACCTCCGGAAATTTACATGTTAGCTCCTCCAATGAAAGAATTTTCCCTGTATCAGGCTCTGTTTCATAGTTTCATAGTTTGTAAGGCCGAAAAAAAACAAGACGTCCATCCAGTCAGCCTGTTGTGCTAAGGTGTTGATCCAGAGGAAGGCAAAAAACCCCAATGAGGTAGAAGCCAATTGTCCTCATTGTAGGGAAAAATTCCTTCCCGACCAATCTGGCAATCGGAAAAATCCCTGGATCATTGACCTCTCCAGAATCCTAGACACTATAACTTGTTATATTATTACGCTCCAGAAATGCATCCAAACCCTTTTTGAAATCCATTATTGAATTCACCATGACAAGTCCCTCTGGCAGAGAATTCCATAGTCTCACTGCTCTTACAGTAAAGATTCCCTTTCTATGTTTATGTAGAAACTTTCGTTCCTCAAGACGTAGAGGATGCCCCCTTGTTCTAGATACAGCCCTGGGTATAAATAAATCTTGGGAGATGATAGATCTGCTTAATACCCACTTTCTGCCATTTTGAAAGTCATTATTCACAACCAGAGTTAATAATTGCGACCGGCTTTGCTCTAGACCTTTCCCCAACCACACTTTTTGCCAAGCTCTCCATGTAATCAAGCAGGTGCCTCTGTATTCACCTTAAACACAAGGCTATTGGTGCAGACAACATCCAAGCCCGGCACTTTAAGTCCATAAATATAATGCAGCAGTACAAACGTGTCGTAAAACAGTATAACCAGCTAACGCGTTTCTAGCTACGATAGCTCTTGTCACAGCTATTTAAAATGGATATATCCACATCTTAAAAACAAAAGCAAACCAATCAGATTGAGAGGTTGCTATTACATCACATCCAATAAGCAACCTGGGTTATCGGCAAGGCAAAGTATATACAGGCTCTACTTCATAGATCAATAATAAATCAGTTCTGTCATTTCAGCCCATTGGGGCTCTTGTACACAGGTTAAGTATCCAATAAGCCTCTCTTTGCCTAACTGTGTGAACCCAGTCTCCTCCGTGATATGGTTTTTCCACCAGCTCTATTGCATAGAACGTAAAGCTCGTTACATCACCTTCATGTTGTTCAGTAAAGTGTCTAGCGGCTCCGGACATTTGTACATGATTATTTCTTATGCTCACTAGATGTTCCGCTATCCTGTATTTCAACTTCCTTATGGGGCTACCCTAAATAGTTCATGGCCCCAATATACACCACAGTGCGGGGTCCCTACATAGTTCATGGCCCCAATAACCACCACAGTGCGGGGTCCTACATAGTTCTTCAATGGCCCAATATACACCACAGTGCTGGGGAACCTAACATAGGTTTACAATAGCTCCAATATACACCACAGAGTGGGGCCCCTACATAGTTCTTGGGCCCCGAATATACACCACAGTGCAGGTCCCCTACATAAGTTCCAAGGCCCCATATACACCACGAAGTGCGGGTACCACATAGTATCATGACCCCAATATCCACCACTGCTGTGGGACCTACATAGTTTTCAAAAACCGGCCCTAATATACACCACCAGAAGTGGTGGTCCCAACATAGTTCATTGCCCCAATATCCACTACAGGTGCGGGCCTCCTACAAGTAGTGCATGGGCCACAATATACATCACAGTGCGGGCCCATACATAGTATCATGGCCCCAATTACCCAACACCCACAGGCGGGGACCTTACAAGTCATGGCCCCCAATATACACTACAGTGCAGGGCCCCTACATAGTTTCATGGCACCAATGACAGGAACCAATATCAACAATGTTCACATCCCGCGGATATAACCGATCCTATATATTATATATATATATTATATATATTATAATATATAGTATATAATATATATATATATAATTTATTTATTATATATGCCTACCTCATACCTCATGACTTTTATTGATTGCAAAGAGGGACACATTGGGCCACACCTCTGAACACACCCAAACAAATGACATCACGCCTCTAGCCAAATCCAACCTAACAGAATCATACCTTCTTCTCTCCAGCAGACCAGCGCCAACTGGGTCTGTAAATATGTATTTATATAAAGTAATGTATTGTATATACAGAAATCCATCACAAGTAGCATGTAAGACAATGTGCTGTGATGAGACCTCATATAAATGTCGTAAACAGTGACACGTAATACAAGGAGCAAAATAAAAAAAACACCGTAATGTTACTCTGATCAAACCAAGACTGATTTTGTCAATGACTACCAAAACATCATAGACCAACATATCACCACCAAATAAGGGACCGAATTATACCACCCCCAGTAATGACATGAATAATGCCACCACACATAGTGAACTGGAACACATACTGCAACACTCCATGAACACATACACCAACCACATAGTGGACGATGAATTGATTGCACCCCATAATGACTTATGTAATAATTCACCACCACATAGTGACTGAACACTACTGCAGACTTTAGATGTATTTTGTATCTTACATAGCAATTAGTATATACTTATTGTTTTTGCAATTCAATGGATTTTTACTTATGGTTTTTCATGTTGGGTATAAAAAATGGTTAAAACTCTTATATGACGCCCTGTGAACTAGCTTAAAAAAGTGGGCAGTGCTCTATTAACATCACACTATGATTAAGGGAGTTACTTTTCAGTGTGTTTGTTGCTATGTAAGACGTTTTTGTTCATTGGATTTTAATAGTTTATAAATCAAGCTGATAAATATTTTTTATATTCTTCACTAATATACATCTCCTCTGCTGCTGGATTCTTCTAATTTCTGATCTGTATTCCGAGCCTAGTGCGGAGCTTCTGTCATCCTTATCCGTGCAGCACGGTTTTTACGCCTATGGAGGAGGGTGAAGACTGATACATACATCCTTAGGGAAAAAAAAAAAAAAGCCTGTTTTCTTAAGTGGGATATGGCGGGCAGCCTAATCAGTCCCTCACTGTGCAAACACGCACTGTCCTCTGCTCAGGGCTCATATATTGTCTTCTCTATTGCCAGCCCCCGGGGTATATCCTATATCCCAGCACACGATACCTGGCAGTCACCAGCCCAGGATCCATCAAGATCTCTCCGCGGTGTACCGTAATCGGGGACCAATGCTCCCGCTCTGACTAGTGGGTCCCGAGGATGTCAATGCCAGACAGAGGTTGCACGGGGAGCGGAAATCACGCGCCTTGGCTCCAGTCCCAGCCGCAAGCAGGGCAAGTCAGGTGGACCCTCCCAGAAAGCAAACACGGCACCGTACGTCAAGTAAAGTCGACCAGCTCCGGTCTCCTCTCTCACACCCCGATCATCCAGCAGTTAGGAAAACCGGGCTCGAGGCAGGATACACGCATGCTTGTAGGTGAAGCTGCACGAGCCCGCACCATGCGTCACTCTCTGATTTTTCAGTCAGGCAGGAGCAGGTCGATTAGGTAAGAGGCGCTAGGAGGACGCAGGGGAGTAGGAGAGGGGAGAAGCCGATGGGACGGAGTAGGCGAGTAGGGGTCAGGGAAGACAGAGCAGCTCAGCCAGCGGAGGCGGGGAGGAGGATGGCAACATAAAATGACTCTATATTGCTGTTAGTTAAATCGAATGTCACGCTGAACATTTTTTTGAACAGCCGGTTATCACATCTATTCATCTTCAGTGATACAAATGCGATATTGCATTCATGGTTTCATTTTGGATGTGAATGTCCTGAACTCCCAGTGCTCCCAAGTGCCTTTGTGTATATTGAAAAAAATGGTACGAGAGGAATTGAGCATTTTCTCATTATTTGAAAACACACTGCTATTATTTTTCCACATAACTGTATAACCCATATGAGAATTATTTCAATTGTTGCTTGACTTACACTAACACCCCCAGTACCTAATGCGCTTGTGTCCTGTAAATTGGTTATAGAACTTACACAATGTCTTTATTGTGCTGGTTAATATCTCGTGAACAATCTCAGGTGTTGGAACACAAAAGTTAGCTTAAATAATAAAACATTTCCACACTCTGTGCGACTTCTCTCAACAAGTTCAACCATTTACTGTACATTTTCCTTCTTAAGGAACTTTATACCTTCCCTCTTGTGTGAATTTTTATTATGTGAACAAAATATGATTAACCAGATACAGAACTTGAAAAAAGTTCTCCTCCCCTTTGTGAATTCCTCGGGGTGTCCGATGGTGTGTAACTAGATATGATATAACGTGTAAAAGATTTCCCACATTCTGTACATGAAAAAGTCTGCATCTCCTGGTGAATTCTCTCATGTTTAACAAGACTCGCTTTCTCCGTAAAAGATTTCCCACATTCTGAACATGAAAAGGGCTTTTCTCCTGTGTGAATTCTCTTGTGTGTAACTAGATATGATATACGTGTAAAAGATTTCCCACATTCTGAACAAGAAAAAGGCTTCTCTCCTGCGTGAATTCTCTCATGTCTTACGAGCGTCGATTTCTCTGTAAAAGATTTCCCACATTCTGCACATGAAAAGGGCTTCTCTCCTGTGTGAATTCTTTCATGTGTAACTAGATGTGTTTTCTCTGTAAAAGATTTTCCACATTCTGACATGATAAACTTCTCTCTCTGTTGAACTCTCATATGTGTAACTAGATATGATATACGTGTAAAATATTTTCCACATTCTGCACATGTAAAAGGCTTCTCTCCTGTGTGAACTTTCATATGTGTAACTAGATATTGATATAACGTGTCTAACAAAGATTTTCCACATACTGCACACATGAAAAAGGCTTCTCTCCTGTGTAAACTTCTCTTTATGTCGTAACAAAAAACGTGATTTCATCTGTAAAATGATTTTCCCACATTCTGAACATGAAAACATCTCCGGCTGTGTAATTCTCTTATGTCTAACTAGATGTGATATTCTTCCATAAAACTTTTTCCCACATTCAGAACATAAAAAGGCCTTCACCCCTGTGTGAGTTATTCTCTGTGTGAAACAAGTATTGCTTTAAGTCTAAAGGACTTCCCACATTCTGAACATGAAAAAGGATTCTCTCCTGTGTGACTTCTCTCGTGTATAATAAGACTTGATTTCTGTATAAAAAATTTCCCACATTCTGAACATGAATAAGGCTTTCTTCTCCTGTGTGAATTCTCTCATGTTTTACGAGCTTTGATTTCTCTGTAAGATTTTTCCCACATTCTTGCACATGAAAAGGCATCTCTACTGTCGTGAATTCTCTCTCAGTGGTAACAAGACTTGATTTACGTGTAAAAAGATTTCGCCACATTCTGCACATGAAAAGTGCCTTCTCTCCTTGTGGTGAATTCTTCTTTCTTCTGTAGAGACTTGACTCGTTTTGAGTAATCCGTTTACACACACTAGAGGCATGTGGAAAATCTTTTCCCCTCTTTATTGGCCTGTGACTCAGTGGTACATTTTTCGGTCGGTTAGAAAGAAGGCTCCTCATGACTGGGGGAATTATTCGACTGGTCTATACTATGATGTCCTGGATGTACATTCATGTTAGTGTAGTTTCCTCCTGAAGAGTGCTGCATGACCTCTTCTTCTACTTTATAGTTTAGTGAGGACATGCAGTTGTATTCAGAGATCTTTATTTCTGTTAAAAATAAAAATATTTTTATGATTTTTTTTTGTAAAGCCACAAAAGATAAATATTTTAAAACATTCCTTTTTAGGAAGGAAAACTCATGCAGTTTGTATTAAAGTGGTTTTCTCGGCACGCCGTTTCCCCAACTCACAAGACATTTTGCACTCCTTGTCTCCTCAGGCTGTGAGTGGTCCTACAGCAGTGTTTACTATATACTAATTTCAAGCTCTTACTCTGACAGAGCAGGAGATAGTTACCAAGACAAAGAGATGCTTTTCAGTCCTCACAGCAGATGTACCTTTTGTTTACCGCAGCTAATCTTGTTAAATCTAAATAGTTCACTCATAGATCAGTCCCTGAGGTGACCACACTCTCTGCTTTGTCAGCTAATCAGATAATAGACGTCCTTCTGGTACGCGGGTTACCATAGAAATGCGTGTGCACGCAGAGAGCTGATAAAATGTCTCTTAGCTCATGACTAAAGTAAAATCTATTGACCAATGTATGTAGAAAATGTCTTCATTTAACAGTCCTTTTATGCTGAAAGCTAATATTTGTAGTAATAAAAACTCTCCCTATAAGTTCTTTTGAACAAACCAAGTGATGGGAATCCTGCAGGACCCCCTATGACCACTTTCTAGCCCGTCGCTCTTTGCGGAATTTCCTGTGTGTGCTGGCTTTCTAGCATGGTAAGGGTGGTAAGCTGTCTGCACACATATCCCTCAATGCTGTTATGAGGATAAGGGACGATTTATGACACAACAGCAAACAGTCCTGCATATGAGCCCTGGAGCAGACAGATGTCACTGCACCTCTGCTAACCCTACTGTTTTTATGGGGCCCGGAGCAGAACGGATGTACACTTACCTCTACTAACTTAAGCTGCAGCCGCAGAAAAAAGCTTCATTTTTCCTGGCATGATCAGAATTGGAATCCCACTCGATTGGTAAAGGCTGTTGTTTTTTTTTGATCACCCACTTTTTGTGCTTCATGGTAAAGGACGTTGGTGTGTCAAGGGAAAAAAAGAAAAATTTAACACCCTAAACCCATTGATGGAAAACACAAGCTGGGGGCCAGCAAAAGGCGGACATTTTTAAAGGCTTCCTTGGCCACTTACCACGAAAGGAGTCCCCCCCAAAAAATTTTGGAATGAACCCACATTGTAGATCCCATACACCCCAAATAAATGTCTGGCATTAGATGAAGGAGCCCTGACCCAAAACCAAGTACAAAACCCGCCTAATTTCCCCCGACCCCAACTGAGCAAGTGGGGCCTCCGCATGTTTGCTATATGACCCTCCAAAGCGTGGGCCTCATGGGTGATTGTGTTGGCTCTGTGTCCACAGCTGTGGGGGCGTCAGCTCCAGATCACTGTGACAACTACCAGGTCCTTCTTTTGGAACATTAAACTTCCTTTTTTTGGAAAAAACCAGCTGATTTGTCTGCAAAAGATTTCCCACATTCGAACACGAAAAAAGGCTTCTCCTCCTGTGTGATTTCTCTCATGTTTAACCAGTCTTAATTTCCCTAGAGCATACGGATGTCACTGCACCACTGCTAACCCTACTGCAATATTAGCCCAGGTAGCAGACTGATTGCCACTGCCACCTCTGCTATCCCTACTGTGTATGTGGCCCAGGACAGACAATGTCACTGTACCTCCTCCGCAACCCTACTGCATATGAAGACCATGAAGCAGACAATTTAACCACACCATCTGCTAACCCTACTGTGTATGGGGCCCCAGAGCAGACAGATGTCACTGCACCTCTGCTAACCCTACTGTGTATGGGGCCCCGGAGCAGACAGATGTCACAAAATTTCTATTAACCAAGCTGTAGCAGCAGAAAAGCTCAATTTTCCTGCAGTATCGGAATTTGACCTCTGCTGATTGACAAAAGTTTTTTTGCCAATGAGTCCACTTTTCTGCTTCATGGAATGGAATGGACATTGGTGAGTCCAACTGAGAAACATCAAGAACAATAAACATACAGGAAACCACTGCTGGAAGAACACAACAGGATGTGTCCAGCATTATTGCTGGATATGTTTTCAGGTGTTCTCTAGGGCCACTTACCCATTTGGGAAGGGCATTGCCCCGATTTTGTTATACTCCATACTTCCAGATCCATTACACCCCATACTACTAAGAAAATGTCAGACATTAGATTAAGGAGCGATGACCTAAAACTACCAAGTACTACTGTCACGGTTCAACGCTGCGGCCCCAGCTATGGACCGACACGCCGTGTCTCCTAGTGTCCCCGGCCGCTCTGCGACATCCCCCTGGTGTCCCTGCTCTTTGCAACACACTGTCCTGGCTCCTTCCACTCCTGAGGCCTCACCACCTGTCTTGCCTCCAGCTTCCTGGCATCCTGTCGCAACACGTGCTCCCCTCTAGGGGCACCGCGCGTCACGCACCACATTTCAGAGTCAGAGTACCTTGGGCCCTGCCCAGTGACCTGTAACCTCTGCTACATAAGGAACCTCCGAACCTTCACTCTATGTCAGTTCGTTGTTGTCTTCAGCACAAAGCTTGCCCCCTTGGCTGCTGCATGCTGCTGTCTATCATAGGATCATACTCTATTGGTCCTGTTGGACATCCTGCCGCGCACCCAGCCCTGCCTACCTGCTGTACAACTGCACCTGCTGGCCTATACCTGCTACCTACCTGGACATTGGGGCATCACGTTTCACACCCAGCTACACCTTACTGTAGCATCCGTTTATTCAACCTCCAGTGTCCCCAGACCTTCCAGACCTGCACGTCGGCTACCCCCTGCGGGTATTACCATCTCTGCCTGCGTGGGCCCTTTGCGGATCCCCCCTGTTCCAGACGTTTTCTGGCTGGTGGCCAGAGATCGTTACAGTACGAACGAACATCAAATATGATCCCGCCGGAGAGACTTTGCCTGACTGAGTAGCTGTGGTGAACCGTCAAGGCGTCCACCTGTGCAATTGTTCCGAAAGTTGCAGACCATCACCACCCGTCTGGACGAAGTCATGTCTGCACTGGCCTCTACAACCCTGCTCCCACCACCTGCTGGGCTCCGCCTCCGGCTGCCATGTCCCAGTCCAAGCCTGCACCATGCCTCTGCCTGCCCGTAATCGTGTACCCACATACGTGTCCGAGCGGCTTCCTTAATCCAGTGCACCATCCTTTTTGAGTCCTGCCCACCAGTTTTCTTCTGACCGTCCAAGGTGGCCTTCATCATTAGTCCTGCAGTCAGGTGAAGCCTTGGCCTGGGTCTCAACCCAGTGGGAGAGAGGGGATCCCGCTGAACAGGGAACCTCCAGAGTTCCTGAGAGTGGCCTTTAGGAGAACCTTCGAGCTACCTGGCGCAACACATCTGCGCTTTCATCGCTACTTCCGGTTCCGTCAGGGCGATTCTACGTGGTCAATATGGCATCCAGTTTCGTACCCTGGCCTCTGCGCTTGCTGAACAATGAGCCCTCGTTGCTCAGCCTTCTGGTGGGGGCCTCGATGGACGCATTAAGGCCGAGTTGGCTGGTCGTGACCTACCCACCACATTGGACGACCTCATCGCTTTGGCTACCCGGATCGACATCCGTTTTTGCTGAGAGGACTTGAGCGTACGCCAGCAGCCAGCGTCCACCCGGCCTGTCGCAAGCCCTCCCACGCTCTGTACCTGAAACCACGCGCCCACCTGCCTGACACCTGCGTTTTTCCAAGATGAGCCTATGAGGTCACCGCACTCATTCTTCACCACCAGAGGAACCGCCCGTCGACGCAGTTTAAAATAAACCAGTTTGCCTGTACTGCGGTGGTACCCGTCATTCCGAAGAACTGAGCCCAGACCGCCCAGCTGCGCCCCGAAACTCAGCAAACCAAAGGGATTGTGGTGAAGGTTACCCTGAATAACGGTGTGCCTGCACCCCGTTTGATCACTGCCAGTCTCCTACGTTTTTTCCATCTGGTGATGCGTCGAAGTGCCTGCTCTTCTGGAACTTCTCGGCTCTTCCGAGAACTATCATCCATCCCCGTCCCTACTGAGAAGTTCTGCTGCCTGTTACCCTCTGGAAAAAACACTACTTTTTCAACCGTAAATGGGAGATCCTGAAGGAGTCCAGTCCAGTTCCGAACCCAGCCTGGTTTCTCTACAAATTAGAGTTCCCCCCACCCAAGAGGAACATCTCCTTCTAACGTCCTCCTGCCAAGTCTTCTGCTCCAGTCTTGCTTCGGCTTCCATGGTTCCAGCTTCACAGTCCAATCCCTGGATTGCGAACGGGATGAAGTCAATCCAATGGGCAAGCATTGCACTACTCTCTACTGTCTCAAGCCCACCCATCTGGAGCAGCCCCTGCCGCTGACCGTTTCTCTGCCCGTTGTTCTGCTTGTCCATGGAAAATCACATCTGCAAGTAAGCGCCTCCTGTTTTTCAGGGACACCTCTCACTCCCACCCACCCCCACCCCCCCTGCTACTGTTGTTCTGCTTCTTTCTCCCAGGTCCAAGAAGTTTTCCCGGGACCTCTCTGGCACACACCTCCTCCTTATGATAGTTCCGGGATACCGAGTAGGAGGTGGTTTACCCAACCGTTTTGTGGGTCCCCGGTCTAGCCCGGAGGGGATGGCTAAGGGGGAGATACTGTCACGGTTTCACGCCAGCTGCGGCCCCTGCTATGACCGACAGCGTGCCCGTGTCATCCTGTGTCCCGGCCGCTGCTCTTGCGACATCCCCTGGGTCCCCTGGCTCTTCTTTGCACACACCTGTCCCCTGGCACCTTCCACTCCTGATAGCCTCACCACCTGTGCTTCCTGCCAGCTTCTGGCATCCTGTGCGCACACGTGCTCCCTCTAAGGGCACTCGCGCGTCAATGCACCACATTAAGGAAGTCAGAGTTATCCTTGCTCCTGCCCAGGTGACCTGTTAACCTCTGGCTACATAAGTTAAACCTCCTACCTTCAACTCTAGTCAGTCCGTTGTTGTCTTCAGCACAAGACTTGACCCCTTGGCTGCTGCACTTGCGGCTGTTCTAACATAGGTTCATGACGTCTATTGGTTCCTGTTGGAATCTGTGCCCGCTGCACAGCCTGCCTTACCTGCTGGTACAACTGCACCTTGCTGGCCTAGTACCTGCTACATACCAGGACTGTCATAACGATCACCGCTACAACCTGCACTGAGCATCCGTTTATCAACCTCCAGTGTCCAGCCTTCCAGACCTGGCACTTCGGCTACCCCCTGCGGGTATTTACCATCTCTGCTGCGGTGGGTGGTGCCCGCGATCCCTGTTCCAGGAAACGTTTTCTGGCTGTGTGGCCAAGATCGTTACAACTACTTACTCTGCCTCTTAATTTCCCCAGACCCCAACGAGCACATGATGGCCTCCGGATTTAATGCTATATGGACCCTCCAGCAGCTGATGCCTACTTGGATTGGTGCTGTATGCTCTATGGACCCTCCAACATCTGTTGGGATACAGACGGCATCAGATCCCTGTTGACAACCTACCATGACCCTTATGAGTCATTCGCCGCCTGACTTCGCTGCTGTCTCTCCTCTGCACCCAAGGGTCTCTGCTGGAGATAATGATTAGACTCACTGTGTGTATTTACTCATTAACTTTCACACCTTACAGTGAGAACCTGCCCTGTGTGACTGCAGCCTTATATATCCTTGAATAACACTGTAACGTAATCAGTAACAAGTCCAGGTTCTGCTCTACACCAATTCATCAACTTTTATCACATCAACCTGGACTTGATAAGATTCTGAGACGCACAACCTTGTCTGAAATCAGGACTGTCCTCCTGCTCCACACATCCTGCCCTCCAATACAATTGGTGCAGCACTTAATATCAAGTGGACATCATGTGGTTAGTGACAATCTCATCATGGCTAACCCAGATCATCATGAGACCAAAGTGCACATCACCACTGAACTCATGGATGGGACATGAGGTCCTGTATGGGGCCTAACGGCTGCAGTCACGCAGTCTCCTTTATAAGCTCTCTAGGATATGTGGTGGAATAGACAGAGCGAAGGTTTTCCATCAGAATCTGTAATAAAGTTTCCAGGACCTTGTTGTAACCAAATCACTAAGAATTCAGGCTGTTCCAAGGAAAGGTGGTCCTAATTAAGTGCCCTGAGAGAATATCTCAACTTTCAGCCTCAGAAACACTGCAATAAGTACCATAATATATAGCAGTGCGACACTTCCTCCCCTCACATCTATTTAATCCTTCACAAATTCCTACCTTAAGGATGAAATGGATTTTGCTTTTGCCTCCAGAACTCTATATGTGGGCTCCTGACTTTGGGGGCTAAAGTGCATCTAAAAAGTCTACTCAGATCCCAGCTGTCAGTGCAGATGTTCATCACAGCAGGTGAACCCCACAATCTGATCCTAAGCCTAATGTACTGCAGTACCCAAAGAACGGCTTGAAGAGAAGTCACCACCTCAGGCCCCGCACCAGTATAACACAGAAGAAACCTCTGAATCATTCACTACTCACCTGTGGTCACAGCTTCTGGATCTCCTCCTTCACGTCCACTCATCCTCTGTTCATAGCTCCTCATCCTTCTCGTCTTCAACCTCCAACTTAATATCAAGTCAGATCTTCACCCTGAGTGACAATGGAACAATTTATACAGTGAGACAGAGCAACATAAAACCCCCAATATCTATGAGCCCATCTGTACTGCAGCAGTCCACACCCCCGTATTACAGATTGTGTATAGTCTCATCACCTGAGGATAATCCCTGGGACGGCCATCTCTTCAGCTTCATTCCTCAACCCTTTAATACAATCATATTTTCCTCCAAATAGACAAAACTCAGTGAAATAAGTGCAGGTTGTTCCATTCTGGTCATATTTAGAGGAGACTTCAGCTCCTCAACCTGATATTCCATCTGTCATTTTCCCTCTGGACAGTCCTGGAATACAGATGGACAGGAACATCTCTCTGCTGGATTTCTCCTCTGATCTAACTGTATAGAGTGGTGGTGGTAAAAACAACAGTGACAGATACATGAGCTGCAGTATATCTGTCTATATATCATATATGTCTCAGCACCTTCAATTCTACGGGAAGATGAGATAGAGAGACGCAAAGAGAGACTGGGTGATGTCACTCCCTGCTGTGTCTTATCTCCTCTCACCTTGTGATGTCAGTGGCTGGTGATCCTCCATCATGACCTCCTGGTACAGATCCCTGTGTTCTTCTATGTACTCCCACTCCTCCATTGAGACATAGAACATCGGCTAAACCCTGACACCTTATAGAACTGACAACACAAGATCCATCATCCAACCCGAGACCCATCATCCCTTGTTTTATGTATGATGTCCCAGCATTCCCCTCACATCTTATTAACCAGACCATCATCCCCTTGTTATTCATAATGTCCCAGCACTTCCCTTCACCTCTCATCATCCAGACCCATGATCCCGTTTTATGTAATGTCCCAGCAATCCCCGTCACCTCTCATCATCCAACCCAATCATCCCGTGTTTTGAGAATGTCCCAGCAATCCCCTCACCCATCTCATCATTCCAGACCCATCATCCCCTGTTGTTATGAATAATTCCCACATTCCCACTCACCTCTTCAGGTCAGCAGCTCAGTGATCCTGGTAGTCATCTTTCTAGGATCTTCTGTATCAGTGAACGAGTGTGGAGGCCTCGGGCTCTGGGTTTGCTCCCGTCCTCAATGACACACGTGGGGCCACACACTCCACCATACCAGAACAACTTCTTCACTACTCTGTGTAATCCTGTGAATGGGGATACACTGATCACTACATAGATTCTAATAACCCCTCAACTTTCCCCATGCATTCACCTGTTACTGGATAGAGAGAAGAGCAAGAGGTCATGTGAGACTCTCACCTCTCCAGTTTACCAAGTAGAATGATCTCCAGGGTTAAGTCTAATATCCTGGGCCCTGATGACTCCGTCCGTGTCCAACCTTGGATGTCATTGATGAAAATGGCCATTGTCTTTAGCTGTTAAAAGTCCTGGACCTTAGGAACCCTAAAGAAGATGATGAGGATTGAGAGCAAGATCACCACACAATAGACACCTCTATTCTGTTGCATATACACTGCTCGTTAAAAATAAAGGGGAATACTAAAACACCATGTAACGACAAGTGCAATCCACTTCTGTGAAATCATCCAGACCAGTTATGAATCAACTCCAATTGTGAATCATTTCTCCTGCTGTATGTTGCCAAAAAATGGATCAGACAACATGTATAAAATGATAGGCAATAAGCAAAACAACCCCCTATAAATGAGTAGTTCTCAGGAGTTTACCACAGACCATTTCTCTGTTCTCATCCTTTTTGGTCACTTTTTGCATTTGTCATTGATCTCCATATCTCACCACTAGAGGTAAATCATGAGGCCGTACACACACCCACAGAATTTCTCAGGAAGTGCAGCTCATCCAGGTATGCACATCAAAGCAACTGTTGCATAGAAGTTTAGCGTGTCTGTCATCACGTGTCCAGAGCATGGAGCAGATACCAGAAGACAGGCCAGTAAACTAGAGAATGTGGAGGGGTCTATGGGAGGAACAGGTAGCAATGCCATAGCCCCTGCAATAGACTTCCAGCATCCATTAATATCCAAGTTCTGATCAAACTGTCAGAAAACAAACTCCATGAGGGAGTATGAGGGCCCGAGTCCCAAGTCCGTGTTGTTTCTTACAACCCCACACTGTTCAGGGCGATAGGCATTTGCCAAGAACACCAAGATTGGCAGATCCAACAATGGGGCCCCGATTCTTCATGGGATGAGATCAGTTCACACTGCGCAATGTGACAGATTCTGGCGACGCCGAGGAGAACGTTCTGCTGCCCTTCCCACATCCTCCAGCTTGAGCGTTTTGCGTGCATCAGTAATGGGGTGGGCGGTGCACAGCTCTCCATACGCAGGCCAGTGTGTCCTAATGCATAAAGTACCGAGATCCTCGGACTCACTGTGAGACCAATTGCAGGTGCATTGGGTCCCAGGATACCTTCTGATTCAGGACAATGTGGAGAAGTGTTCAGCAGTCCTGCAGGATGAAGCATTGAATGCAATCGAATGATTTCCCTTCCCCATATCTGAATTCTATCGAACACATCTTGGACATCAGGTCTAGTTCCATCCACTAACGCCGAACATTGCACCACAGACTGTCCCAAAGATGACAATGCTTAAATCTAGGTCTGGGAGGAGAACCCTCAAAAATCCACCGCTGCCCTCAGCAGGAAGAATGGCACAGGTGTTGTAGGTGGGTCATACAGCACATGGAGGCCACACACACTACAGAGCCTCAACAGATAATGCCCAGGTATTATGTAGTAGGCCATACAGAGGCACGTTTGAGGCCCACAAAACTACTGAGCATCATTTCCTTGTCCTTCGCGGCAATCTATCACAGAATTAAATACAAGCCGATCACAATATAGTAAATATTGTAAACTCTAACTTTTCATGGTACAACACTGAAGATAGGACACACTGTGATACAATGTTAAGATAAAAAGTCACGGCTTTGTAACACAGGAATAAATTTGGTGCCCTCAAAATAACTCAACACAGCCATCAAAGGACTAAACCAATGGAACAAAAGTGAAGACGAATACAATTTGCCATTTTCTCTCCATGGAGACATGTGACCTGTTTAGTGTTAACAAGGTCTCTGTGTCAATGGGAGTCAGGTGTGTAAATTTGGTTTTATTGCTCTCACACTCTCCTCATACTGGTCACTGGAAGTTCAACATGCCCCCTCCATGGCAAAGAACTCTGATGATCTGAAGATAAAGAATGTGATGCTCTGCAAAAAGATGGCCAGTTTATAGAAGGTGCCAACCACTCCCTGACACTGAGCAGCAGCACAGTAGGCCAAGACCATACAGCGGTTTTAATAAGACATGTTCCACTCAGAACAGACCTCACCATGGTTTGACAAAAAGAAGCTGAGTGCACAGGCTCAGTGTCAAGCTTCTGCAGAGATAGAGGGGTGGTGCATCAGCAAGTCCAGTGGCTCAGACCATACGACTTACACTGCAATTGTTCTGCATGGCTGTCAACCAAGAAGGAAGCCTCTTCTAATTTGCAACAGAAAGCCGCCAAATCAATTGCTGAAGACAAGTGCAAACCTAAGGACATGGAAATACTGAACCATGTTACTGTTTCGATGATACCAAGATAAACTTATTAGGTTCAGATAGTGTCAAGCGTGTTTGGCGGCAACCAGGTGAGGATTACAAAGACAAGGTGTGTCTGTCTGCCTACAGTCAGGCAAGGAGATTGTGAAGTGTCCATGTTTTTTGGGGCTGTAATGAGAGCTGCCGGCTGTGGGGCACTACTGTTCACTGCAAACAAACCATGAGCTGCTTCTACTGGAGCAGAGCAATGAACCCATCCCATTCTGGGCTGCAGTCAGTAATCCAATATGATGAACGACCCTAAAACACCCCAATGACCACCACTGCCTAAAGAGAATTGGGTAAAGGGCTGGACTGGCCAAGCATTTCTCCTAGACCTTACCCTTATTGACATCTGTTTGGGACCTCCTCAAATGGAATGTGGAGAGCACAGGTCTCTACATCCACCAGCTCGTGATGTCATCAATGAGGAAAGTAAGAGGATTCCAGTGGCAAGCAACATGTGTGAAGCTCTATTTTATCCTCCAGCCCAGAGTTAATAGGTAGTGCTGGAAATAATGGGGGGGCCTGACAAAATAATCACATTTTGGCGCAATTTGTTCATTTCCACTGAGGGGTGTACGTTACTAAATAATTGTGGTTTAGACATAGAAGGTTGTGTGCTTGAGTTACTTTTGCATCGCCTTTTCTAATCTGCAATTTATAATACCAAAGCACCCCCCCCCCTCCCATGCAAAGAAGGCTGTGAGTGGTTGTCTTGTCAGATTTTTTCATTTGTGCATCTACGCCTGTACGATATTGTTGGCTTTTTTGGCAAACTTATTTCGAATGTGCATTTTTTTATTATTCACTTGCCCCCAAGTGGTTGGGTGTGTGAGCTACTGCTCATTAGTTATCTGCATTCACCTGTTACATCTCTCACCAGATAGCACTGGGCTTATATAACGCCCTCCTACCTGGGATTTAGTCCCTATTGTCCAGCCATTGAGCTGTACAGTATGACCTCTTGTTTTCCTATTTTGAGGGCCACCCCCAAATTAGTACTGCTATACAAGTTGATTCACTGAGCTAGTTTACACTGCATCAAGCGTCATCAGACCCACATGTTGTCCCATGAAAGATCAAATACAAATATTTACAAAAATGTTGATGGGACATACAGACTTTTGTGAATACTGTATAAATAATCCCCTCTAGCATCTCATTTCTTATGAACTTATTTGACCTGAGTACTGATGAAGAACTATTTCAGGTTTGGGACTGAATAATACTTTGATGGGTTCTCCCCACTCCCAGTTACACAAATCTATTCTGATTTGGAGCACAGTCGGTGTCCAGTAGGTCCTTTTCCTGGGAGACAATTACAAGTCACAAGATATGAGGAAACCATGTGTTTCTTTCATTGGGGGCTCTGAAGATGAACTAGAACCAAACAGTACTAAATAAAGAGGAAGGAGATGACTCCCAACATCTTTAGGATACAAAACCTCATGGACCATAAATGTACGATACAACGTAAGATTCAGCTCCAACCTTATTAGACAAAGTAACCAAAGGTGGAATATTCTGGAAAGGGATGAGGAGTGCGGTCATCTATTGGAGGAATCCCTAGTTTGTAGGACAGAAAGATAAGACGTCAGGAAATCAGTAGATTCATTCAGATTAGACTGTAAATGGTTAGTCTATGTCCTACACGGTTAATTAAAATTCTGTCAGAAATCCATTGGTATTTTAACATCACTTTACCACGGTTCTTTTGCTGTGGGTTTGTGGCAAAAAAAGTGTCCGATTTTTTGGATTTTGGCCGCCAGATACAATAGACGTCAACTAGAATCACACCAAAGAAAGAACAGATCTGTATTCCCGCAGAGGCCGGCGGTTCAGAAATCTGACAATAGAACAATCTGTGTGGCGTGGACTACAGCTTGGATTTTGTATTAGTTCTAATATGGGCCTGGTTACGGTCCAATTTTTTTGTGGATTCTAAATGCGAATCTGGGCCCGAAAATCCAACCAGGAACAGTGCAGGGTAGACATCTCGCCTTAGACTTTTCTTAATACTCAAAAAATTCCATTCCTTACTTGTCTCAATTGTACTCAACAAAAGAACGTAATATTGAACTTACTATTAAGGGCACGAAAATTAAGCTTCACCCCTTCCTTACAGCTGGTCATTTTTTTTGCTCTTCGTAATTTTTTCCTCCCCTGGCCCTTCAATAGCCAAACCTTTATTATTTTATCTCCAATAGAACATGTGAATAAACTATACCCTGCGCCATGTTTTATGGGGGTTTTATTTATCGGGTACATGCCTGTGGGGGCGGTTATATTTATTTTATATAACTTTTTAATATAACAAAATCTATAAAAAGGACACAAGTGCCGTTCAAGTAAAGCGACCATAATACAAATAGCCAAAAGAGAGAACAAATGATGGGGGAAGGGACCAAAAATCAAATATCACTATGTGACCCTACAAAGATATGGACTCCTAAGCCCCCTAACCTAACAAAAAAAACAGGAATATCGCCCTGACCGGAGCCTAACCCTCATTTACAAAGCCCCTAATGAGGCCCTCAGGTCCCCAAACAAGTTTCGACCCTCCAACATTCCCTCAGGTTAATGAGATGTAGTGGAAAAAAGACCAAGAAAAGGGCAATGGCAAATATATAAATTAATAAGCCACACTATGAGGCAGGCAGCGTCAGTTAAGATATAATGAAAATGTATACATACAAGATCACTGAAGCAAGCAAACATAGCATACCGAAATAAAATGCAGGCATCTGAGGGTATAAGAGATAACAATGAGGCATAAGAATATGACTCTGTCAGAAGAGAGCAACAGTTAACTTATGAACTCACCAGCAGAATTACATATGAGTAAGCTCATCCCTCAACCTGTACAGGCGCACCAGCATCGGCTGTTATGAAAGAACGCCAGATCGGCGTTTTTGCCAGCTAAAAAAGCGCGCATTTAGGCTCCTAAAAGACGTCATGGGATGATGCGTGCCGTGAAGCCAGTCAGAGACCCCGAGTGGCGTCCTCTGACAACGGCGCATGTGCGGTAGTATAAAGAATGTCGCCGACAAGCTGCGATCCTCAGAGATAGTGAAAAAGATTGCAGCCATAATCAAGCATACTGGCACCAAAGAAAAAAAAAACAGTATTTTGGCAGGCAAGATTGCTGTTAGATGAAATAGAGCAATATGTAGCATTTGGATAGATAAAAAACTATGGAGTCAGAAAAATAAAAGGCCCATTAATGTTAAAACGTAAAAAATTACTAAAAACTCAGATTTACTTTGGAATTCCACAATAAACTCTTGCCTTCTTGGGATGTCAAAATTCGTAAGAATCCTCTGGGTGTTTTAAGCACTACAGTAGAACCTATACCGCTCCCATTTCCTTTTTATACTTGGGAATCCATCAACATCCTGTCCCTCTAAGAAAGGCATACCAACGGCGGACAGTATTTGCGTCTAGACGCAATTGTTCACAACTACGTGACTCATTTCTGAAGCGGCATTATTGAGAAAAAGATTCCTGAATAAGGAGGGGGTATCCTGATTCTGTCCTTAGACACGCCTTTCAGTATGCTCTTTCCAGGGATCGATCTGAACTTTTGACACCTAAAACTGTCCGTGACACATCTGATGATTCTGACGATTCTTCCTGTCATAACGATTAATTGGTACGTTTTGATACGCTAAACCATTTATAAGGAAATCGCTGAATTATCAAATTGGCAACAAACGACAATGACCCAGATCTGAAGATCACATTGGTCCCACGTCCTTCTGTCACATTCAGACGTGGTAGGAATTTATGGGATCTCCTGGTCCAAAGTCACTATGCTAGTCCTAAAAAGGAAACCTGGCTTCGTTTGTGGGGATTGTTCTTTTTGCCCCCATGTTATACAAACTACCACATTCTCTGATGGTAAGAACAAGAAAAAGTACGACATCAATCATTATATTATTATATTATAGGGCCATTGAATATATGGTTGAAGGACCAAGAGGAGTGAAAGGTTACCCCAAGGCAGCGGACTTGAAGGACTTGTGACAGTGTAGAGTCACCTCCACCCAGTACCCATCACTACAATGACGCCTTCACCCAGTACCCATCACTACACCGACGCCACCACCCAGTACCAATCACTGCACCGACACCTTCACACAGTACCCGTCACTACAGCGATGCCTCCACCCAGTACCTGTCCCTGCGCCTGACATCTCCACCCTGTACCCATAACTGCACCAACGCCTTCACCCAATACCTGTCACTGCACCGACGCCTTCACCCAATACCCGTCACTGTACCAACGCCACCACCCAGTACCCATCACTACACCGACGCCACCCGCCACCACCCAGTACCCGTCACTGCACCGACACCTCCACACAGTACCGTCACTACAATGACACCTTCACCCAGTACCCGTCCCTGCACCTGACATCTCCACCCTGTACCCATAACTGCACCGACGCCTTCACCCAATACCCGTCACTGCACTGACGCCACCACCCAGTACCCATCACTACACCGACACCTCCACACAGTACCCATCACTGCACCGACACCTCCACACAGTACCCATCACTACACCGACGCCTCCACCCAGTACCCGTCACTGCACCGACTCCTCCACCCAGTACCCATAACTACACCGACTCCTCCACCCAGTACCCGTCACTGCACCGACGCCACCACCCAGTACCCGTCACTACACCGACTCCTCCACCCAGTACCCGTCACTACACCGACTCCTCCACCCAGTACCCGTCACTACAGCGATGCCTCCACTCAGTACCTGTCCCTGCACCAACATCTCCACCCTGTACCCGTCACTGCACCGACGCCTTTACCTAGTACCCGTCACTGCACCGATGCCTTCACTCAGTACCTGTCATGCCTCCACACTGTTCTCGTCACTACACTGATACCTCCACCCTGTGTCACTGCCCTGGTTGCTTCTTTATTACAAAACACAGTATAAACTAACAGTAACATCTTTTAAATGTGGAGTCATTGAAAAAGTTGAAAGGAAAGAACAAGTCAATGAATTTTCCACTAGTGGAGTTTGACTAAGGTTCATTATACAGGTTTGGTGTTGGTTTTAGACTGTTTACCTGCAATACAAACACCATGAATCTTGAGGCCAAACTGGCCCAGATGTTTTGTGAACAAGAAAATGATGCCAGCAGTCTTGGAGATATTCACAGTATATAAAAAAATTCAAAATTCAAGAGTTAAAGGTGTGGACTTCATAAAAAAATGGAATAATGTTTTATCAGACTGTTCCCTTAAATTAATTGAGTTGATTGTGGACTATGAAAAGGAGAAGCTTTTAGAAATAGAACACAATTTACAGAACCTACAAACACAGGTGGATACATTTAAATCGGACGTAGAGTACAAAATCTTACAGGAATGAATAAAAATATAGAGAAATGAGTAAATTTCATTATGACAAACAAAATGAAAAAGTACCAGAAGGACTTAGAGGACTATCAGAAGGATCAAATATACACCTGGCATCAGGAAAGAGTGAGAACACCAAGATCCATATTAAAAAAGAGACATGGGTTTCGTTGATATATAATATTAGTGTGAACTTTTCTGAATCTGATGCAAAAGGGTCGGACTCTAGAGGTTCTGATTCTGACACATCTTTTCCAGAAAGATTACCGTATTTTTCGAACTATAAGGCACACATAAAAGCCTATGATTTTCTCAGAAATCGAAAGTGCGCCTTATAGTCCGATGCGCCTTATATATGAATCAAATTTTTCACTTGGTTTTTAGGCTTTGTTCAGAACGTATTAGGTACAGCTAATTTAGTGACACTGATTTGTAACTGATTTGCAACTGATTTACAATAAAAATACGTTCTGAAATCAGTTACAAATCAGTTGAAAAAAAGTGTCCAAAGGCTAATTTCCGCAGCTGATTTAGAACTGATTTAACTGGGGATTTCCAAAATTAAAACGTTTCCAAAATCATTTGCAAATCATTGAAAAAGCTTCACAATGTGACAGTATTTCGCGATAGGCAGGAAATTGTACTTTTATTTATTTTGTTAAAAATTTACAAGTTTTGAGTTATTTTAAAGTGTTAATGAAGCTTTCTTGCGGGGCTGAGCTTTGTTTTATTTAAGGCCGCCTTATAAACCAGTGCGCCTATTTATGAACCAAGAAGAATTTAAAAGGCGCTCATTGATAAGCGCCTTATAAACCGTGCCCATAGTCCAAAAAAACGGTAAGTTTAAAACAGAAGTCCAAAATACAAAAGGAGAGGAGGGAAAAAAAGCAAAATCTAAAACAAAAAAGAGAAACACTTCGACACGCAATAAATTTTGATGAGTAGAGGAGAAAATGTTGTTATCTTCACCCCCACTATTTTTAAATAGTGAACAAATCAAAGTTTTAAATAAAGGGGATGCTTATGCCCGCCCGATTTTGACCTTTCAAAAATTTTTAGACATTTAAAAAGTTTTCAATACTTTTAACAGGAAAAAATTTTTTTTAAATAAAAAAAAATTTTATTATCTTCAAAATAAATTTATAGTTACAACTAAAAATAGTTATGGGAATGAATATGAAGGGCTAAGTTTTGCAGAACAAAAATTCCTTGAAATTATTTAAAGAATTACAGAGAGGGGAATGAGTCAGATGATGTTGAGGATTTAAACATATGTCATGAAATGTCCAATCCTTCCGTTTATCCCCTTCAAGCAAAAGTATTTGCTCTTGATGTTTTTCAGGAGGCTATGGAAAGGGACCTTAAGGAGATTAAATATAAAAACCATAAGAGAAACAACATCATTTTGCAAGGTAAAAAAATTGATAATCTTACGTATAAACAAAAATTACACTACCACAATTAAAAAAGAATAAAAACTTGATCATAAAAAAATTGGACAAAGGAGGTCAAATTGTAGTAATTGATAAAGAGCTTTATAGAAAATTAGTTTTGGAGATTTTAAAAGATGATCAGAATTACCAGAAACTGCAAAATGATCCAATGGAAAGTATAAAATCTAAATTGAAAAAACTTTTGGAGGAAGGCCATAGTTAAGGGGTTATTTCAGAAAAACAAAAAGATTACCTTTTTGAAAAAAATCCAAAGATACCAGTTTTTTATGGAATTCCCAAAAATTCGCATAAGGAAGCCTTTCCTCCTAAATTGCGTCCTATTATCTCTAGCAATAATTCTATTAGTGAGAAACTAAGCCGCTGGGTTGACACTTGCCTTCAACCCATAGTTCGAGGTTTGCCTGGCTATTTGAAAGATAGTACTAGCATATTAAAAGAGTTTCCAAATTTTGAGTGGCTTCAATCATATACGCCAATTTGTATTCCCGTATTCCTCATGAGTTGGCATTAGTAGCTATTCAACATTATTTGAAAGAGAATGATTGTTTTGGAGAGGAATAGAAAATGTTTATTATCATGAGCGTATATTTCCTACTTATAAATATTTTTTTCAAATTTGACAACCAGTTCTATTTACAATTGGTGGGTGCTCCAATTAAGGCTACAGCTTCCCCCATTGTAGCCAATATTTTTATGGCATGGTGGGAACACCACGCCGTTTATAGCATTGGCAACCCTTTTAGCGATTATATCTTGTGGTGTGGGCGCTATATCGATGACCTCCTTTTTGTTTGGTGTCCATATCCAAGTTTATAGAATATCTTAATGATAATACTTGTAATTTGAGATTCACATATCATAGGGGAGGTTGAGGAGGGTTGTGTATCTACTAAACATTTTAGAAAACCACACTGTGGAAATACTTTGTTACAAGTAACCCTCCATTTCAAACCAATTTCGGCAATTTCCCTTTTTGGTGAATACATCAGGCTAGACGGCTTGTTCCAAGGATATTGAAGAAGAGAAAATAAAATTATTGATAAAAGACGAAAAAAAATGGTTATTTAAATCATTTACTTGTAGAAGCATTCAATAAAGTGAGGGGTAAAAAACCCGCATTCTTTACTAGTTTCTGAAAGAAGGAAAAAATGTAGTTTTCAGAAACAATTAAAATTTTTTCCACTCATATAGTAAGAACTTTGGGAAGTAAGGAAATATTTTTTTAATTTTTAGGCGGACCCCTTACCCCTACTGAAAAAAATTATAGAGAAAGGGGTTTAAAAGCGTTCTAGGAGGGCGTGAACTCTGGCCAAATGAATATCCTTTTTTTTAATAAAAGGATAATAGAACTTGTTAGATCTCAGGATATTTTTCATGTGGGAAAAAAACATTGCAACTTATGTAGCAGTGAGGGGAAAAGGGAAAACGTTTTGAAAATAAGGCACCAAACAAAATAACTTTTAAAGGGATTTTTAAATTGTGAAATGGATCATTTTGTTTTATTATATTTTTTTTATACTTCTCCCGTGCCCCCCCCAACATTCTGGAACTCGTTTCCAAAACACATTAGATTTCTCCTCCCCCTTCCCCCGGGTTCAAAAAGCAACCTAAAAAACCCCGTTCTTCAGGGCCTTTTAATTTTCAAAACCCCGCTGTCACTAAAACCCCACAAAATGTTTTGCCCCTAGTTTGTGCCCCTTCCCCCCCTTCCCTTGTGATTGTAAGCCTTGGGCCGGGCAGGGTTCTTTTCCCCCTTTTTTACCTGTTGTTGTCACGGGAATTGTCCTATTGTTTTGTTTGACTTTTGTTATGTATGGACCCCCGAATTTTCAGCGCCCGGGAATCAATGGCTCAAAAAAATATATAATAACAAAAGGGGCAATGTGCGGAGTCTTACCTGTTCAAACTACGGGGGGGTTATACCAGGGGGGTAAAGGACCTGGGGTTTAAAATTTTCACCTGGTCAAAATGATAGGAAGGGGCCCCAATAGATTCCTGACTCCTCCTGATCACAGGGACTGTGACATCAGGGAAAGGGCCCTGTTTTGAGCTTTCCACCTCATCCCCCCCTGGTAGAAGTGTGACTCCCCAGGCCCTGCGCTGAAAGGGGTCACAAATTGGGGGAAAGGCGGGGCCCCGGAAAGTCACTGGGCGGTGCTGTCGGGAAACCCGTTTCGTGTGCACCCGAGGAAAAATTCAGTATAAAAGCCCTGCACTGATCACTTTCTTGACCTCGCTCGTATCTAAGTAAAAGAAGAATGAATTAAAAACCCAAAACCTGGAAAAAACCCGGTACAGAGACCTTCACGGGTTTAGGCAACTGCATCTCCTGATCCCTTTCATGTAATCTCCATCCATAACCCCCCCCCATACATCTTTTCCCCAAAATCTTTGATACCTCCCTCTTTTAAAAATCTCCATCCATAACCTGCCCCCATCATCTTACCCTAATCTCCTGATCCTCCCCTCATGTAATCTCCATCTAAAAACCCTCCCCCCATACATCTCTCCCCTAATCTCTGATCCCTCCCTATGTAACCCTCCATCCAAAACCCTGCCCCCCCATACATCTCTACCCTAATTTTCCGATACCTCCATCATTTTAATTTTCCTTTCCTTTAAACCCCCCCCATACATCCCCCCCCCTAATTCCTGATACCTTCCCTCATGAAATCTCCACCCTTTAACCTGTCCCCCCCAATATCTCTACCCTAATCTCTGTTTCCTCCCTCTTTGTAACTCCCCCCAAAACCTCCCCCCTTTACATCTTTTACCCAAAATTCCTGATCCCTCCTATGAAATTCCCCAAATCCTTTAAACCGCGGGCCCCATACATTCTACCCCAATTTTCCTGAACCCCCTTTTGAAATTTTCCCAAAGCCAAAAACCTGTCCCCCCCCATATTTCTTACCCAATCTGTGATAACCTCCCCCAGGTAATCTCCATCCAAAACCCTCCCCTTACATCTCTTTTAATCTCCTGATACCTCCCCTCATGAAATCTCCATCCAAAACCACCCCCTTTCATCTCCCCCAATCCCCCTGTTTCCCCCCCTAAAGAAATTTCCCCTATCTAAAAAACCTTTGCCCCCCCATACATTCTCCCCTAATCTCCTGAAAAACCTCCCTAAATGTAATCTCCACCCCAAAAAACCTCCCCAAATACATCTTTCCCAAATTTCCCCTTTGTTTCCCCCCCTTATGAAATCTCCATAATAACCGGGCCCCCCATACATCTCTCCCTAATTCCTGATACCCCCCTTTCATGAAATTTCTCCATCCAAAACCCTCCCCCCATACATCCCTTCCAAATTTTCCCCTGAAAACCTCCCCTCATGTAATCTCCATCTATAACCTGCCCCCCCTTACATTTTTCCCCCCCAACTCCTGATACCTTTCTCATGTAATCTCCATTTTTAAAACCTCCCCAAAACATCTCTCCCCAAAATTTCCCCTGTTTACCTCCCTTATAAAATTTCCCCATCCATAACCTACCCCAACTTATCTACCCTAATCCCCTGTTACCCCCCCTTTATGTAATTCCTAAAAACCTGTCCCCATACTTCTCTTCCTAATCCTGTTACCCCCCCTATGTAATCCCCTCCAAAACCCTGCCCCCTTTTTCTTCTCTCCCTACTCCCCTGATACCCCCCCTCATGAAATTTTCCCCAATCTAAAACCTGCCCCCCCCATACATCTCTACCCTTTTTCTCCGGGTACTCCCATGTAATCTCCATCTTTTCCCTTCCCCCATACTTTTTTCCCTAATCTCCTTTTTACCCCCCTTATGAAAATCTCATCCAAAACCCCCCCCCCAAACATCTTTTCCCTAATCCCTGATCCCTCCCCTTTGTAATCTCCACCCAAAAAAACCTCCCCCATACATTCTAAAATTAATCCCTGATACCTCCCCTTTTTATCCCCTTTCCATAAACCCCTCCCATAATCTTACCCAAAAAACTCCTGTTACCTCCCTTTCTGTAATCTCCACCCAAAACCGCCCCCCATAAAATCTCTCCCCTAATTTTCCTGATACCTCCCTTTTGAATCCTATCCTTTATCCTGCCCCCATATATTTTCTCCCCCAAATTCCTGATACCCCCCTCATGTAATTTCCCCCCAAAAACCTGTCCCTTTCCATACAACTTTTGCCCAAATTTCCCTGATACTTCCCCCTCCTTTTAATACCCTTTCCATACCCTGCCCCTTAAAATCTTGCCCTTATCTCCTGTTTACCCCCCTCATGTAATCTCAATCCAAAACCTGTCCCCATACATCTTACCCAATTCCTGATTACCGCCTAATGAAATCTTTCCATAACCTTTTTCCCCCATACATCTCCCCCAAATCTCCTAAAAACCCTCCCCTCAATATAATTTTCTTTCCAAAACCCTCTCTCCCCATATTTCCCTTTTAAAAAATTTTCCCCTGTTATTTTCCCCTTTCCTGAAATATAACCCTTTAACCCGGGCCCCCCCATAAATTTCTGCCTTAATTTTCCGGGATACCTTCCTTCATGAAAATCTACCCAAAAACTCCCCCCATACATCTCTCCCCTAATCCCCTGATACCCCCCCCCCTTTAATATCCACCCAAAACCTCCCCCCAAAAAAACATCTCTGTTTTAAATTCCCCTGATCCCTTCCCTCATGTAATCCCCACCTTAACCTGTCCCCCCGAAACATGTCTCCCCTAATCCCCTGTTTACCTCCCTATTTTAATTTTCCATCCAAAAACCTTTTCCCCCTTTTCTTCCCTCCCCTACCCTAATTCCTGATACCCCCCTTTTTTTTTCCTTAAAAACCTTTGCCCCCCCCATAAATCTCTCCCCAAAATTCCTCCTTTGATACCCCCCTCATGTAATCCCCAGTTTTCCGCCCTTTGTAATCCTCATCTAAAACCCGGCCCCCCCCCATCATCTTTCCCAAATTTCCCCGTTTTACCTCCCCTAATGTAATCCCCTCCAAAACCCCCCCCAAAAACTTTCTCTACCCCGATCTCCCAAAAACCCCCCCTCATTTTAATCTCCATCCAAAACCCTTCCCCCTACTTCTTCCCCGATCTCCCAAAACCTCCCTCATGAAAATCTCCACCCAAAAACCCCCCCCCCCCATTTTATCTTCCCCTAATCCCCGGGGGTTTCCCTCCCCTTTTGTAATCTCCATCCATTACCCCCCCCATGCTCTTACCCTAACCCTCCTGATACCCCCCTCTTTGTAATCTACATCCAAAAACCTTTCCCCATATATCTCTACCCTAATCTCCTGAAAACCTCCCTCATGTAATCCCCACCCAAAAACCTCCCCCCATACATCTTTTACCTTAATCTCCTGTTACCTCCCTAAGTAATCTCCTCCAAAACCTCCCCTTTGCATCCTCCCCTAATCCCCTTGATGCCTCCTAATTTTAATTTTCAAATCCATTTTCTCCCCCCCATACTTTTCCCCCCCCTCATGAAATTTTCCCATCCAAAACCCTGTCCCCCCCCATACATCTCTGCCCTAATCTCCTGATTTTTCCCCTTCCTGTAATATCCATCCAAAAATTTCCCCCCAATACATCTTCCCCAAAATTTCTTTTGATTCCCCCCTAAATGAAATTTCTCCAAAACTTGTCCCCATACATCTCTACCCTAACTCCCTGATCCCTCCCCTTGAAATTCTCCACCTTAACCCCCCCCTTTCATCTCTCCCCTAATCTTTTATCCCTTTCCCAAACATGAAATTTCTTCCATAACCTCCCCCCCTTTTTAAATCTTTTCCCTAATCTCCTGATACCTCCCTCATGTAATTTATCCCATAACCTTTTTCCAACCATACATCCCCCCCTACCCAAAATTCCTGATACCCCCCGTCATGAAAATTCTCAAAAAAAAAAAAAAAAAAAAAAAAAAAAAAAAAAAAAAATCCTGTCCCCCCCCATACATCTCTCCCCTTATCCCCTGATCCCCCTAATGTAATCTCCATCCATAACCTCTCCCCTTATCTCCTGATACCCCCTTTTTGAAATTTTCCCAACCTTAACCTCCCCCCTTTACATCTCTGTTTAATCTCCTGTTACCTTCCTTAATGAAATTCCCACCAAAAACCTGCCCCCCTTTTCATTCTTTCCCTAATTCCTTGAACCTCCCCTCATGTAATTCCTCAAAAAACCCCCCCCTTTTTACTTTTTCTACCCTAATCTCCTGATACCTCTTCATTTATTTTTCCAAAAACCTGTCCTCCCATACATCTCTCCCCAAAATTCCTGTACCCCCCTCATTTTTTTTCCCCCACCAAAACCCTTTGCCCCCCATTCTTTCTCCTCTATTCCCTGTATACCCCCCCCTTCAGGGAAATCTCCATCAAAAAACCTCCCCCCTTTAACATTTCTCCCCAAATTCCGTTCCCTCCCTTGTAATCTTTTTTTCCAAACCCTCCCCCCCCATTCATCCCCCCTTTAATTCCTGTTTTCCCCCCCCTCATGAAAATTTCCATCCATAACCCTCCCCCCCACGTAATCCCCATCCATAACCTCTCCATTTTCATACTTTTCTGGGCTTAGCATGGAGGGGAAACAATATTGATTCCCAGAAGGTGGAGATTCTTGTTTTTAAAGAAACCCCGAAAAAAGGGGGGTTTGAACACCCGGGAATTTGATATCAGCAAGGCATGGGGGAAACGGTATTCTTGTCCCCACATGGATTTTGTGGTAGTGTACTGATGGTTACGGGGTGGAAGTTGGGGCGGTGCGGGGGCATGAAAGGGGGTGAAGTGTTGGTGCGTTGACGGTATTGGGGGAAAACCCGTCTTTTGCGGGGACAGGAAACAGGGTGGAGGTGGCGGTGTATTGATTTAAAGGAAAAAAGGGGGTTTGGGCTGCTGATTTGAAGACAGTTTGGGAAAAGGCAAAGGGTTGGGAGACTGATAAGAAAGGGGGTTTTCAGCAGTCAGGATGGGAAGGCTTTAGGGAAACCAATTAAGATTTTTTTCCAAAAATTTTTGGAAAGGGGAGGGGCATAAACCCGTGCTACTAAGGACCTGATTAACAGCCAGAACAGACCCCCAAATTACCCCCATTTAGTGATAAATTTAATCCCCCAAAACCTATTAAAGCAGTATACAAAGCCCAATTTTTTAACCCCCATAGGGTTTGTCAATGTGGTAAATCCCACTGTGAAACGTTTCTTTTGCTGTTATTCCCCTCCTTACATTTCCCCAATTTAGGGGTTTGCAACCAGGGGACCCCAAGGGCTCTGTAAACGTTTATTGCCTCATAAAAGTCCCCATTTTAGGGGTTTAGTTTACCATTGTATCCCGGGCCCTTCCTGCAGTTTTTTTCCATACAGTGCCCATATAGTGATAAATACCAGTGTACACAGGCTCTGCTGATGAAATTTTTTTCCTCCAAAAAGTGCCCATATATGGTAAAAACCCCAGTTTTAACAGGCTCTGCAAAAGTTTATTACCCAAAAAAGTAAACCATATAGTGGTGGGACCCCAGTTGTCCCACAGGCTCGAAGACTGTTTATTACCTCCTTTACAGTGACCTTTATAGTGGTAGACGCCAGTGGACACAGGTTCTGCAGACTGTTTATTACCTCCATACAGTGCCCATATAGTGGTAGATACCAGTGTACACAGACTGCAGACATAGGAGTGATTATACTGCCGTTACATATTGTGACTCACAGGTGACGTTTCTCTGAGTCAATGACTTTCCCTTTTGTTTTGCATCTGGTCCAGACCGCTGTGATAACATCTCCTGGCTGCCACTCATCCCAGCAGATTTGGACACAAATATCTTAGAATCCTCACTTTTTTAGCACCTCCCTCACTGTCCCCCTTACAGGCCACAGCTTAGAGTCTCCTACAGGGGTGGGCAGGAACCGAAGACTAACCCCCTGGAGATTGTGCTTCAGCTAAAGCCTGTACCCCACAGAATCATGTTGCCAGGTAGGTAGACCCCAATTAGATAGGTTGTTAGGCTCCACATAAATAGCTAGCCAGTACTTAGGCCACAGTAGGTAGATAGGTCCCAGTTAGGTAGGTGGGCTACAGGTAGGTAGGTAGATTGGCCCCAGGTAGGCAGTACTTAGGCCGGAGTTAAGTAGGCAGCCCCCAGGTAGATAGGTAGGCTTCATGTAGGCCCCAGGTAGCTAGGTAGGCAGTAGGTGGGCACTGGGTATGCTGGAAGTGGGCCCTAGGTAGGTAGGCTATAGAAACCCAAATAAAGTGCCTTACGAAAGTATTTGGCCCCCTTGAACATTTCCACCTTTTGCCACATTTCAGGCTTCAAACATAAAGATAGAACATTTTAATTTGTTGGTGAAGAATCAACAACAAGTGGGACACAATTGTGAAGTGGAACGAAATTTATTGGATATTTTAAACTTTTGTAAAAAATAAAAAACTGAAAAGTGGGGTGTGCAAAATTATTTGGCCCCCTTAAGTTAATACTTTATAGCGCCACCTTTTGCTGCGATTACAGCAGCAAGTCACTTCGGGATGTCTCTATCAGTTTTGCGGATCGAGAGACTGAAATTCTTGCCCATTCCTCCTTGGCGCTGGAGCTCAGTGAGGTTGGATGGAGAGCGTTACAGGACCATTCTGGAAGAAAACCTGTTGGAGACTGCAAAAGACCTGAGACTGGAACGGAGATTTATCTTCCATCAAGACAATGATCCCAAACATAAAGCAAAATATACAATGGAAGGTTCACAAATAACTGGATCCAGGTGTAAGAATGGCCAAGTCACAGTCAAGAGCTGAATCCAATCGAAAATTTGTGGAAAGAGCTGAAAACTGCTGTTCACAAACGCTCTCCATCCAACCTCACTGAGATCCAGCTGTGCGCAAACGCTCTCCATCCAACCTAACTGAGCTCCAGCTGCTCACAAATGCTCTCCATCCAACCTCACTGAGCTCCAGCTGTTCACAAACGCTCTCCATCCAACCTCACTGAGCTCCAGCTGCTCACAAACGCTCTCCATCCAACCTCACTGAGCTCCAGCTGCTCACAAACGCTCTCCATCCAACCTCACTGAGCTCCAGCTGTTCACAAACGCTCTCCATCCAACCCCACTGAGCTCCAGCAGTTCACAAACTATCTTTCTATTTGAAGCCTGAAATGGGGCAAAAGGTAGAAAAGTTCAAGGGGGCCGAATACTTGCGCAAAGCACTATATATGTCTATATAGTACACCCCTCACATTTTTATAAATATCGTATTCTATCTTTTCATGGGACAACACTGAGGATCTGACACTTTGAACAATGTAAAGTAGTCAGTAGTCAGACATGGACCGCACATCCTCACACTATATGTTTATCTAATGCTTCTCAGCAAAACTAGATAAAAAACGAACAGGAGGTTCTTAGTATACTTTTTGATCAAAACGTATAGGCCCACTTGCCACGTCGCGGTGACCTCTATTAAGTGGGTCCCTACGCTTAATGGGTGTAACGCTGCATGGCGGCCACCACCCCAGCAAGAACCACACAGATGAAGGGCACTGCCCAGTGGCCCCAAAAGCACCACTGCTGCCAGACCTAGCCCCCCGGCTCTGGACTGCACCACCCTACAGCCAGCATCACAGCAGCAAATGGCCGCCACCAGCACTCCACCACCAGGTGTTTTTAATTAGCAGTAGTCTGTATAAGGGTTAAACCCCTTTTTCCTTCAGTCTTCTTGCAGGGAGCCCAGGGAGAGGTAAGCTGTGTCTGCCTTTCCTGTTTTTGGTGGCGGTGTTGTATGGCGGCCATTGCTGCAGTGATGCTATGTTGGTGGTGGTGCAGCCCAGAGCCAGGGGGCTAGGTCTGACAGTAGTGGTGCTGTTGGGCCACTGGGCTGTGCCCCTCATCTGTGTGGCTTTTGCTGCGGCGGTGGCCGCCATGCAGTGCTGCCCCCATTTAGTGTAGAGACCCACTTATAGAGGTTCGCTGTGAAGTGGCAAGTGGACTCATACGTTTTGATCAAAAAATATGCTAAGAACCTCCTGTTCATTTTTGTATACTTTTGCTGAGAAGCATTAGATCAACATATAGTGTGAGGATGTGCGATCCATGTCTCTCCCTTCCATGTTTAAAGTAGTCAGTGCACGGCTTGTATCACGGCTTGTAAATTTGTTGTGAACTCAGATTAATTCAGCACACAGCCATCAATGTCAAAACCACTGGCAACAAAAATGAGTAGATCACTAAGCGAAAATGAGCAATGGTTCCCAATTTGCCGTGTTCCCTTTCCGGTGTGATATGGGAGTTAAAACCATCTCCCTGCCTATTTTGTGCAGTGTTCAAATTATGAATTAACTCAAAAGTGTATGTGCACATACATCGTCGAAAGAACAAGAGACATTTCCCAAGATATGGGTACATTCTTTCTCCTTTATTGAGAGCTTGGCAAACAGTTTTATTAACTTTGAGTAATCTATGCAAAACAGATATATTTCTGTTGGTTAATACCTTGTTAGTAACCCTTTTTATAATCTGTTTTTTT
>JAODAL010039345.1:0-38106 GCA_025379985.1 Phyllomedusa bahiana | reverse complement strand
GGAAAAATATAGCATTGCACCAGGGGCAACTTCCCTATAAAAAACTGTACATTGGACAAGTACCAGTTCACACCAGTTTGCAGAAGAAGTCTGGATAGAGGAGCTGCTGTGGATATAGTGTTTTTGGATTTTGTAAAACCATTTGACACTGTCCCTTACAAATGACATGGGAAAAATTAAATCTATGGGTTTTAAAAACAAAAAATTTTGTAATAGGATTGAAAACTGGTTAATGGCTCATAATCAAAGAGTGGTGATAGATGATTCCTACTGGTTCCTAGTTATAGGTGATGTACCAGAAATTCAACAAAAGTGGACCAAAGCTCAATACTGCATCCACATTTGTTCAATTTATTTATTAACCCCTTACCGCCACAGGCAGTTTTGACCTTCCTGACAAGGAATGTCAAGGAAGGACATGTGTTATTTTATGTGAGAATAACTTTGATACTATCCATGTGATTTAGAGAATGTTTTCTCATGACACATAGTGCTTTAAGTTAGAAATTTTGGTCATAAAAATCCTTCTTGATTTTTAAAAAATCAAAATGTCGTCAAAATTTGGAAAACATTTGCAATTTAAAAGTTAAAAAAATTTTCTACGTTAAGGTTTATAAATTTTAAAATAAATTTTTACGGGAACTAATTTTAATATTTTTGGGATCTTATATAATTTGATATTAATTTTTTTTAGTGTTAGAATGTGAAACTTAAAATTTTAATTTTTTCCAACAATCTTCAATTTTAGTTTAAAATGTTTCATTTTTACAAGAAATACTGGAAAAAAGCACCCCAAAATTTGTTACGCGATTGCTTCCAAGTTCGGCAATACCCTAAATGTGGGTGCAAAGTACTGTTTGAGTACATGGCAGGGTGTACAAGGAAGGGAGCTCTATTAAACTTTTGGAACGCAGATTTTGGTGGGTTCCACATACATTTACAAAGTCTCCAAAGTACCAGAACAGGTGAAAACTTCGAGAAGTCCCCCCATTTAAGATTTAACATCCCTCATTGATCTCAGCTAGGGGTGCTTTGTGCATTTTAAGCGTACAGGTGTTCCACAGGTTTTTTTTAGCATTGGGTCATGAAAATGGGGGGGTAATAGACGCATTTCTGCCATTGTTTTTTGGGCTTCATTTTTACAGCATTCACCATTCAGTGTAAATGACAGGATAACTTTGCTATGTGGGTCGGTACAATTACAGTGATAGAAATTTTATATAATTTTTTTAAAATTTTTATTATTTTTACCAAATTGAAATGTTTTTTGTAAAAATTCATTTTTATGCTGCAAGTACTAAACCATAACTTTTTTTTTTCACTGTGGAGCTGTTTAAAGGCTTATTTTTTTCGGGATGAGTAGACGTTTTTTATCAGCACCGTTATGGGGTTCATATGATACTTTGATCGCTTTTTTGTGAGGTGCTTTTGACAAAATACAGCAATCCTGGTAGTGTATTTTATTGTTATTTTTTACAGCGGTCACCGTGTGGTATAAATGACAAGCTAGCTTGTTGCTACGATTACGATGATACCCAATGTGTATATTTTTTATGTTTTACTGATTTTGCACAATAAAAACACTTTTCAAAAGGGGAAAATCATTTTTGCATCTCCATAGCTAAGCCTAACGTTTTTTTTTTCTGTTACGAGCGTGTATGGGCTTTTTTTTTGGGATAAATTGACGTTTTAAGGGTTCATTTTTTTGGGTACAAGGTTTTTTTGATTATTTTTTAAATTGGAAGGAAAGTGAAAAAAATATTGCAATCCTTGTAGTGTTTTTTTTTTTTTTTTTAATGGTGCTCACCAGCAGGACACGGCAATTAAATTTTGCTCTGGGTTAACAATGGGGCATACCCAATTTATATTTTTTTATGCTGAAGTGCTTTAAAAAATTAGTTTTTATTGTGTAAAGCAATATTTATGCAGCGCTGTCTTTTGATAGCCATAACTTTTTTTATTTTTCCATATACAGAGCTGTGTAATGGCTATTTTTGCAGGATGAACTGACATTTACATTGGTATCACATTGGTGTTTATATGAATTTTTGATTGCTTTTTATTCCATTTTATGTGCTGTGGGATGAAAGAAAATTGCAATTCTGTGACTGTTTTTTTTTTTTTAATAACGTGACAAATTTATAGGGTAGTACCAAATTGGTGTACTTTATTTTTTATCTTGTTTGGGGCGATTGGTGCCTAGAAAGGAGAAAAGGGCGACATGTGTTTTTATTTTTTTTATTTTGTGTTTTACTTTTTTTAACTTTTTTTGTACTTTTTTTTGTACTTTTTCCCCACAAGGAACTTGTATCAGTGATCTTCAGATCACTGTTACAAGGGGAAACTATACACAGAGTAATACAGTAGTCTGTTACTGCAGCAACTGTCAGCATTTTTTTTAAGTTTTCCCCAGGCCATCAGGGAAAAAATCAGGCTGAGTTTGCACTGCACGCTCCAAATGGGGACAGAGGGACCCCCCTCCATCTTCTTTCTCTTAGCTCCCCGGCAATCACAATTAACGGGCACTTAGGGGTTAAAAAACCGCGGGAGTGAGTTTTCAGCCATGGGCAATGTAGCAAGGGGCCAGCGGGCCCCATTTTGGATTTTTCGGGTCCTCTTAGACCCACAATAACAGGACTACCCATACACCATTTGTGGAAGTCTTTTCACGCTATACGTTTTGGTACGCCCCCCCCCAATTTCGGGAAGGGGTAAATACTAAGGAGGAAAATTGCTCTTTTGGTTTTTCTGCGAGATATCCACATGTAGGTTTTTGCAATCTAAGGGAAAATGTTCATAAATTGCAATCAGTCTTGGCCATATTGAATGTTTTGGTATGCACTTTACTAATGAATTTTAAAGTGGATAAATGTAACATCATACATTCATGGACAAAATTGTTAATAGCTTTCTGTGAAAGGAAGAAAAACCCACAATGCTCACTGAAATAGCTCGAAACTGACAAAAGTAATAATTGATTTTGATTAGCTAATTTTCAGTAAATTTAAATCAGATATTGTGTTTCAATTGTGGTTCAACCAAACAATTGTAAAAAAAAAAAAAAAAGACACATATAATGGTATCCGTGGAATAGGTTTAAAATAATTTGACCCTAAGGCCAAAGTTAAAAAAAGGTGGTTTTCCCGTAATTTGCATCATAATTTCCCAAACTTTTAAAACAATCATCTCTTATTTGAGGGTTAAAAAAAGTTTCTGTGCTGTTTGGTATCATGGTGTGTACCACACTGAGGATGGATCAAAAGAAGCTAAGGAGAGAGTTGTCTCAGGAGATTATAAAGAAATTTAGACAAACATATTAATGATAAAGGCTATAAGACCATCTCAAAACAGTTTGATTTTCCTGTTACCACAGTTGTACATCTTATTCAGAAGTTAAAGGTCTAGGGGACTGTAGCCAAGCTCCGTGGACATGGCTGCAGGAGGAAAATTGATGACAAATTGAGGAGACAGATTAAACGAATGGTAACCAAAAAGCCCAGAACAGATTGATGAGGGGTTTGAATCCGTCGGCCAAACGCCATCTCGATGAAATGGCTAATGCCAAAGCCAAAGGGAACCGGAAAGTCTAATATAAGACCATCGGATATTGCACTAGACCCCCGTGATAAAAAGGGGAAAAGGGCCCATTGCGAGACGGCGTGAGGGCTACAGGTTTTTACCTTGAATGTAAGTTGCTTCATTTGGCCAGGGAGTTCATTCGTTGGTGCAAAATTCAAAGGCAATGGATTCGTTCCGAAAGCAAAGGTTTAGGAGATTGAAGAAAGCTTAACTTTTGGTCAGAGGCGGGAAAAAGACGGTAAAGGGCAGGCGCAACAGGCAGGTCATGAACCAAGCTATTAAAGCCGGACATGGTACAGGAAATCAAGCTGAACTCAACACACTCTAAACGCTCCAAAACACACAACACGGGCAGCGGTGCTAGGAATGTCACATATATGGACACGGCCGACAATAACCAATTAAAGCGCGCTGGCCCTTAAAATCCGGACCAGCCGTCGCGCGCGCGCTTAAGCAGGGATATGCGCGCGGCGGCTGTCAAGCTGGAGACAGAGCGGGAGTATACGGGTTTCCAGCCTAGGCAAGACCATGGCTGCGGGCACGCACACCCGTGCCACCCGTGCGCACGGGGACGGCCGGGCAGCTGCGGCGCCCGGCCTACACAGATGATTAAGGTGAACCAAGTCAAGGTACTCAGGTCAGATGCACTCCCGTCGATGTCTTTGCCAAGTGGACTGATCAAATACCAAGGAGGAAACTACTGTTGAAGCAAATCATAAAAAAGTGAGACTGTAATTTGAAAAAATGCTTATTTACAATCCAAAATTTTATAGAAATATAGGGGAATATGTATCATTGCTAGTTACAGAAATCATCTTTTTGGTGTGATTGCCTAAAATGTTTTTACAACAAAATATTAAGTTAAGGGTTCTATCATTTTTTCCAGGCCAGTTTCATTTTTTTTTTTTTTCAGTTGAGCAACAATTCAAAGGCAATGTATGGTTTTCTTTTTTTTTTTCCAGCAAATAAAATTTTATTGGGGTATAAGTAAGTAAAGCATTAAACAAGTAAATTTGGAATAAAATTGAGAGGTGGAAAACATAAAGGCGAGGTATGATCTCGAACAGAGAACAGGTCATGAACCAAAGACTATTTCTATAACCGGACATAGTGAAATTTACAGGCAATAAGCTGGAAGCAGCAACAATATGTGGCAGCAACAATAACAATCGAGTAACATTAGCTAAGAGGTCAGATAACAGCATTAGTACAAGCAGGAGTCATTCTATGAGAAAAGCAGAGATAAGGTAACAGTACTCTGAGCGAATCCTCCACTTAGGAGGTTACCAATCCTTTAACTAGTGAAAATGTACAGAACCAATCCAGGGGCTCCAACCCTCTTTAATTTGGCTACTCTATGGGCGGGAACAATTAGGCTCGTCTCGCAATGATACTGATTGTTCACTCTATTAATGACCTCTACAATGGACGGTGGTCGGGTGGATTTCCAGTTGGCCGCAATGACAAAACGAAAGGTAATCAGAACGTGTAGGAGAACAGTATGGAATGGGGGGGAGGGAACTGTATGGAATGTCAGGTCCAATAGAGCTAGCTCGGGAGAGAGTACAAGATTCTGTTGAAAAAGTTGTTGCAACATCTTCTCTACCCGATGCCACAGAGGGGCGACGACCGGGCAGCCCCACCACATGTGAAGAAGAGAGCCAATACCCCCACATTTCCTCCAGCATAAGTGAGACTGAGCAGGGGTCATGTGGGCAAGTCGTGTAGGCGTGAGGTACCACCGTAAGAGAATTTTTCTAGAAAGTTCTAAGTGGTTGGCGCAGTTGGAATATTTAACTGTAATATTGGCAGCTTGTGACCAGAGATCTATTGCGAAATGTTGGCCGAGGGTCATTTTCCACCGTACAATATATTCTGGCTTAGTAAATAAGTCGTCAAACGAAGTTTGATATGCTGCCGAGAGGACTTTAGCCCTTGGAGTACTCCACATCAATGTATGAAATGAGGAGGATGGAGTGGGGACAGATGGCCACTTCAGTGATTGGATTACATGCCTAACTTGCAAAAATAAGAAAAACTGGTTATGAGGGATCGGAAAGCGCAGACGAAGCTCCTCAAATGTACTGAAGTGGTGACGATCAAAAAGATCATCAAATAATCTAATCCCTATTGATGTCCAAAGATGAATGGGAACTTTTGGAGCAAGGCAGTGGAGAACCGAGAGAGGGCATTTAGATCTGGTTACCGAAACCTTTCCTGTCTGCACAATATATTTGTTCCAAGCTTTGATCGCATGGGATAGGATTAGTAACATTATCTCCGGAGGTTTCCAACCAAACAACATCGCAATCATATAATCTCTAAAGGAGCCTCTAAGAATAAAGGAGTTTTCAAGGGACAGCCAATGTTGGGAGTCCGGGGAGTGCCAATAAAGAGATAGTGGTTCTAATACTGAAGCTATATTATATTGAACAAGATTTGGTACAGAAAGGCCTCCTTGCTTAGTTCTTCTGTACAAATGTTGTTTCCGAACTCTAGGACGCTTTAGCCTCCATTATAAATCGAAGAAGTAGATTTTGAAGTTGGGTTAATTGTTCTTTTGGGAATAGAAAGGGTAGTGATCTCGAAATGTATAGAAATTTTGGTAGCAAAACCATTTTTGTTAAGTTAATACGGGCCAACCAAGACAATTGGAATTTATTAAGTCTATTAATTTCTTCCGTCAGGGTGTTGGATAGATCTTGAAGATTTGTACCAATGGTAACACCAATATCAGGAAACACCTTGACACCAAGATAAGAAATGAAAGAATCCAACCACTCAAGGCCTATCTGGGACAACTAGGATTTGAGGGAGGGAGGACAATTTACTGGGAGTAGGGTCGATTTAGAAATATTCAGCTTATAATATGACACCAATGCAAATCGCTCCAGCAAGTCGAGCAAGGCCGGGACAGATGTTTCAGGTTGTTGACACATAATTAGAATGTCATCAGCGTAAAGGCTGACTTTATGTACATTGTTGTTAATGACTATACCGGGGATGTTCGAGGAACTTCGGATATGTTCAGCCAGGGTTTCTGCACACAGGTCATATATCAGAGGAGATAGTGGGCAACCTTGTCTAGTTCCATTTGTAATGTCAAACTTGTCTGAGAGAAAACCTGATGCATAAACCCTAGCCGAAGGAGAGGTATATAAAGAAGTGACCGCTGAAAGAATCAGGCCTTGAAAGCCAAATTTTTGTAGTACCTTCTTCATATAAGACCAATTAATTCTATCGAATGCCTTCTCACCATCTAATGAGAGGAAGGCAAAAGGGAGTTTTTGTGAATGCGATGTTTGCATTACATTCAGAACCCTTCTTATTCTATCCCTTGTCTGTCTTCCCTTTACAAATCCTACCTCATCACAATTTACTAAATTGGGGAGTATTTCATTGATTCTATAGGCTAATATTTTTGAAACATTTTTTATATCCGAGTTATATCCTACATAAAGAGATTGGTCTATAATTGACCACTTGGTCCTCTGGTTTGCCTGACTTATGGATAGTAGAGGTATGAGCGCACAGCATTTCATCCGGGGGGGAAGCCTTTTTTAAAAATGGCGTTGAAGAGTCTAGATAAATGGGGGGACAGGATATTGGTCCATAATTTGAAATATTCATTAGTGAGGCCATCAGGCCCGGGAGATTTATTGCATTTTAGCTGGGAGATAGTTTTCTCAACCTCCTGAGGGGAAATAGGTTTGTTCAACATGTTCAGCTGCTCCTGAGAGAGTGAAGGAAGGGAAACCTCACTTAAAAATTTGTCGATCTCCTCTTCTGAGGTATTTGAAGTTACCCCTTCAGATTTAATATTGTATAATTTGCTATAATAAGCAGCAAAGGCATTCGATATTCGCTGAGGGTTTCCCTGAGAAGCCGAGGCTAGGTATGGGATTCGGGTCCTGGCCTGTCAGGCCTTGATTCTACGAGCCAGTATCTTACCAGGTCTGTCTCCCTGAATATAAAAATTCCAGCGGAGTCTATTGAGATGGGATTCATATTGTTGTAAATGGATATGGTTTAACTTAGTTTTAAGTAGGGACAATTTGTCTATGAGGGATTGCGGACTGTTCGCTTTAAGTTGTGACTCCAGTAGTTTTATTTCTTCTAATAAATTGTGAAGGAGCTTTTCTCTAGATCGTTTTTCTCCAGAGGCTATTTTCATAAAAATCCCTATCATGTAAGCCTTATGAGCGCACCATAAAATCTCCTCTGAAGGAGCCAAAGGGGAGTTTAGGTCAAAGTAGTCAGTAAGTGCTTCTGTATCTTCTTTCACTATCTTGCCTGACTTCAATAAAAAGTTATTTAGCCTCCACGGAGAGTGAAAGACAGGAGCACGGCCAATCCTTAGAGTTAAATATATCGGGGCGTGGTCCGACCAGGATCGAAACCCTATCTTAGAGCACGAAACTAACATTACAGCAGCTCTATTAAGCAAAAAATAATCAATTCTGGAATGGGAGTCTCTTGCTGCGGAGTAGAAAGTACAATCTTTTTCTGTCGGGTGAGCATACCTCCATGGATCGTGGAGGTTACTAGGTTACCCCTCACTTCCTTTTTAGCCTTTGCGAGTACTTTGGTGAGAAATGAGAGCTGATGATGATTGGGCGCATAAACGCCTACCAAGGTAAAAGCTACTGAGTTTAACATGCAATTCAAAATTATAAAGCAGCCATTAGAATCGACAATGGAATGGGTGAGCGAAAATGATACAGAGTTTTTAATAAAGATTGACAGTCCGGTTTTCTTGACGTCTCTTGCGGAGTGGTATGCACGAGAGTAACTTTTATGCTGTAGGCGGAAGGTATCTTTCCTACACAAATGTGTTTCTTGTACACAAACCACGTCCGCACGAGACGCCAAGACCTCCCTCCAAAACAGAGACCTCTTGAACGGGGAGTTTAGACCGTTAGCGTTTACAGACATAAATTTCACTCCCATGGTAAGATATAAAACAAGGTTATTACAGATATGTTGCTAATAAGAGAAAATTCAGAATAGCCTGCAAATAGAATCGAGTTAAATGTATCATGACCGATATGAACTAAAAAAACAACATGTATTTCTACATGAACTAGAAACAGTATAACAAATCTGGCATGGAGAATTTCCATGTGCCGGGTATTCCTCTGAAGGGAATCAAGGGAGGGCAAGTCAATGCCTAACACTGTATAAGAGCACACAAGAAAAAGATAAAAAAGTGGTGAAAAAACAGCAGTTTCGGTTGACGGTAACCTGACAACAAGATTGACGGAGATCAAAATGTGAGAGGACAAAGGTTTGGTCAGTCATTGGCGCGGTGTCTTGACCTGTTATGTTTTTCAGACCACAAGGGGGTTATAGCTTCAGGTCTCATCTTTTGTTTCTTCAGGGGAGTAGAAGTGGGCGAGGATAGTAAGCCCCAGGACTGTAGCAGGTCCTTGACCATAGACGGCGAGGAGTATATTGTCGTGGTGTTATCTTTAATGACAATCAGCTTGACCGGGAAGCCCCAATGATAGCTTATATTTTGCTCGCGTAGTATTTTGGTATAAGATGAGAACTCTTTCCGTTTTAGCATTGTTCCTGCTGACAGGTCAGGAAAGATTGCGATGTTAGCGAATCTCTTGGGGAGAGTCGCTTTGCCTCTGAGCGCCTTTAGGAAATTGTCCTTGGTTCTGAAGAAGTGGATCCTCGCAATTACATCTCGCGGGGTAGATGGAGACAAGTGCTTGGGTTTCGGTAGACGGTGAATGCGATCAATTTCCAGGTCAGTTTGGGAGACTTCTGGAAGTACTATAGCTAAGAGGTCGGTCAGGAAAGGGACGAGAGCGTCGTTGTTGACTGATTCTGGGACCCCTCGGATACGGATATTATTCCGTGTTAATCTATCCTCTAGGTCTAATAGCTTGTTAGACAGTTTCTGAACTTCTTCTTCTAAATCGGCATTTGCATCAATCAGCAAGTTGTGGGATGTTGTGAGCTCAGCCATCTTTTTCTCGACATGGTCTGCTCTGGAGACCAGCGGTTGGATGTCCGCTTTAAATTCAGTTATCATTTGTTTAAAGTCATTCTGTAAGCTTTCCCGAAAAGAGGAAAAGAGTTTCAGCATGGTTTTCTCCATTAATGAGGTTTTTGTGGCCTCCTCCTGTGGATCCATATCCAAAGATTCCGAGTGTGATGGAGAGGCAGACAATTGAGAGAAAGGGTTAGAGGACTCTAGGTTTGGTAGAGCTGGTGAAGAGGATTGAAAAAACTCTGTGAGCTTTGCAGGTTTGTTTTTGGGGGTTCTCTTAGCAGCACTTCTCATCCTTTTCTTTTTAATGAGAGAAGACATGGGCTGAAGAGCTTACATAAGTAGGTACATCTTATTATATATATATATATATATTATATAATAATATATATATATATATATATAATATATTATGTATATATAAAATTAAGATATATCTACCCCCCGCCATCTCGGCAGAGTTGGCGAACCTCCCGCCACCAGCAGGCAGCGGGGGTTCTTTAAATGGCCGCAGCGACAGAGTAGCGCTGGTGCGCTACTCTGGCGCCGCCGGGCCGTTCTCACAGGCGGGTGAAGCGGCCGCAGCTGCCGCTTCACCTGCCCGGGTCTCGCTGTGCAGGGAGGAGGCAGGAGGGATTGCTCCCTCCTCCCTTCTCCCCCTGTATGTCCGGCGCCTGTGCGCGCCGTACATACATGTCAGCGGCGCAGGGGAAGTGACGCGCGGCTGCACTCAGTCCCCCTGCGCCGCTGAGGAGATCGGTCGGGAGCGGCCGCGCTGCAGGAGCCTGGTGAGGTAAGTGGATTTTATTATTTTATTTTTATTAGCTGTACCTGGCTACAATGTACCTGGCAACAGAGGGGGCACTACCTGGCTACAATGGGGGCACTACCTGGCAACAATGGGGGCACTACCTGGCAACATGGGGGGCACTACCTGGCAACAAGGGGGGCACTACCTGGCTACAGGGGGGCACTACCTGGCTACAATGGGGCACTCCTGGCACACAGGGGACACTACCTGGAAACAATGTGGGCACAACCTGGCAACAAGGGACACTACCTGGCAACAGTCGGGGCACTACCTGGCAACACAGGGGACACTACCTGGCAACAATGGGGCACTACCTGGCAACAGAGGGGGCACTACCTGGCTACAATGGGGGCACTACCTGGCAACACAGGGGACACTACCTGGCAACAATGGGGGCAACTACCTGGCAACAGAGGGCGCACTACCTGGCAACGGAGGGGCACTACCTGGCAACAATGGGGGCACTACCTGGCAACAGAGGGGCACTACCTGGCAACAAAGGGGCACGGCACAGTAGGACCTGGCAACAATGGGGGCACTACCTGGCAACAGAGGGGGCACTACCTGGCAAACAATGGGGGCATCTACCTGGCAACAGAGGGGGCACTACCTGGCAAACAATGGGGGCATCTACCTGGCAACAGAGGGGGCACTACCTGGCAAACAAAGGGGGCACCTACCTGGCAAACAAAGAGGGGGCACCTACCTGGCTAACAAAGGGGGCATATACCTGGCTATCAAAGGGGGGCATCTACCTGGCTACAAATTTGGCTCTACCTGGCTACAGAGGGGGGCATCTACTTGGCTACAAGGGGGCATCTACCTGCCTGTAAGGGGCACTACCTGGATATGGGGGGCTACTACCTGGCTATAAGGGCATCTACCTGGCTTTCGTCCAAAGCCGTTATGCAGTTAGATGGAGTGGGTGTGGCTTTTTGAAGGGGCGTGGCATACCGACAAGATGGGCGTGTATATGCAAATTTTTGGCACGGCACTAAAGTCTCCTGCTTTTTCATTTTCAAAAGTTGGCAACTATGCACTAAGCTTCCACCAGGGAACAGAAGAACTGCAGGGACTGAGAACTTTGATAAGTCCTGGGCAGCAGGAGTATAACCAGCTTGTTATAAGGGCAGTAGAGCAGATGAACAGCAGCTTTAGGAGAAGCTGTGGGTTCCAGTATGCAGCAGCTGAAGATGGCGACTGAGGCAAAGAGTTTAGAAGTAATCCTAGTCAGGTAGAGTGGGCTCCCAGGGCTCTCTTCATCTCTGTATGGACTAGTATGTCCACTCCATTAAGCTTTTTAGCCCCTTGCGCTCAGTGCAGAGCCCGGCAGGGTAGGCTGCAGCAAGGATGAGAATGGCGGCAGGCGGGAGACTTATGTTTTCCCAATGCAGTCCCTCAGTGAGCGAGCGAGACCTGTGGAGCCGGCGTTGCGTCTGGTGAGTGCAGGGCTGAGCCGGGAGATGCGAGTTGGAGCTAACGGAGCCTGGGTTTGTCCCTTCTCAGGGCTGCGGCTGATTCCGGCTGATTCCGGAGAGCCTTCACGTCCCGCCGCCGCCGTGCTGTAATAGGGCGAACTCCGGCCGTTCACCACCGTGCGTCTCCTCCGCTGGATCCTCCGCTCTGTGCAGGAACTTGCCGGTCAGGTAAAGTCTCCTCTGTCTCTCGCAGTCTTCAGCGTCCGGCCAATATGTATAAAAACTGAAAATGTCAGGTTTAGGTGTACCGCTTAGGACAATCTCCAACGGAGCTCAGGAATCAGGCAACCGTCGCCATTACACGCTAGGCCACGCCCTCGGCAATGTATGATTTTCATTAGTCGTGTTTCAGTAAATTTCTTACTACTTGTTTCAGTTTCAAGTTATTTCAATAACTATTGTGGGTTTTTCTTTAACAGAAGGGTACCAATAATTTTGTCAATGTGTGTGCATATGGGTCCTAATAATCTGCAGGTATCTTAGGTCCTAGGGGGACAAAAACTGTGAGAATTGCTTGTTGACAAGGATCTGGGTGTAGTTGTAGATTGTAGATTACATAACAGCAAAAAATACCAATCAGCTGCCTCTAAGGTCATCAGGATATTGGTGTGCATTAAAAGAAGCCCAGATTTTGGGACAGGGACATACTACTGCTGCTCTACAAAGTATTAGTGCGGTCTTATCCTGAATATATAGTTCAGTTCTGGGCATACATAGAAAAGATGCTCTGGAGCTAGAGAAGGTACAAAGACAAGCAAATACACTGATAAGGGACATGAAGTTTCTTAGTTATGTGAAAAGCTTAGAAGAACAAAACCTATTTGGTATTAAAATGAGATATTTATGGGGTGATCTTACTGATTTGTACATAAGTGGCTCCTACAAAAAGTTTGGTAAAAAGCTGTTTCATGTAAAACCTCCCTACCAGAGGTGGGACGACGGGTAGGCAGAGGTAGGCGATCGCCTAGGGCGCCTACCTCTGCCTATCCCTAAGGGGCGCAGGTAGGGCACCGATCCTCGCCGGGCTCCAGGCCGCTGCCGTGGGCCTGAAGCGGCGGCGGTCTCTTTGACCGCTTCTGTGGAGCAGAGAGCGAGCGCTCCCTGCTCCGCAGACAGTGTCGGACCCGCTCACCGGAGGATCGCTGGATCCTCCGGTAAGCCGCGGGGCCGCCGGGTCCTCACAGCGCTGACAGAGTCGCGATGTAGTTACGTCATCGCGACGCTGCCTCACCTCGGGCGCACAGCGCGTCACAGGCCGTGCGCCCGAGGAGCTGCCGGAGGAGCGCGCGGCCGGAAAAGAAGAGGAGCGCGCAGCCAGGAAGCAGGTAAGTATAAATGTTGTTATTTTTAAGTGCCTGACTGCCCCTATACGCCTGCCTGTGGCCCCCATACGCCTGCCTGAGCCCCCATACGCCTGCCTGTGGCCCTATACACCTGCCTGTGGCCCCATACGTCTGCCTGTGCCCCATACTGCCTGCCTGTGGCCCCCATATGCCTGCCTGTGGCCCCATATGTCTGCCTGTGGCCCCTATACGCCTGCCTGAGCCCCATACGCCTGCCTGTGGCCCCCATACGCCTGCCTGAGCCCCCATACGCCTGCCTGTGGCCCCAAAACGCCTGCCTGTAGCCCCATATGACTGCCTGAGCCCCCATACGCCTTCCTGTGCCACCCATACGCCTGCCTGTGGCCCCATACGCCTGCCTGTGGCCCCCATACGCCTGCCTGTGGGCCCCATACGCCTGCCTGTGGCCCCATACGCCTGCCTGAGCCCCTATACGCCTGCCTGAGCCCCTATACAGCTGCCTGAGCCCCTATACGCCTGCCTGAGCCCCCATATGCCTGCCTGTGGCCCCTAGCTATATACCTGCCTGTGTGCCCCTATATACCTGCCTGAGTGCCCCTATATCTATATACCTGCCTGAGAGTGACCATATGTCTATATACCTGTCTGAGTGCCCCTATATTTATATACCTACCTTTCTAAGGGGACAATATACATATACCTGCCTGACTGAGGGGACTTATATACCTATAATTAAGGAGTTACTGGAATTGTGAGGATTCTAAGATATTTGTGTCCAAATCTGCAGGGACGAGTATTGGCCGGGAGCAATCAGCATGAAGGTGTGGCCCAGATGGAGAAGAAAAGGGAAGGTGAACGACGCTGATCAGAAATGATGTCTCCGGTGAATCACTAAATGTAACTGCATGTATCACTATATTCTGAGAGCTCTACATACAATTAGTATCTACACTATAGGTCACTGTATGGCGGTGTATAGTAATCTGAGCTGTGTACAACTGATAATCACATGTGGGGGTTGGGTTTGGTTAGGGTCTGGCAGGATTATTTGATCCTTAAGTAGTAATAGTTTTGGGTCTTGGTTTTGTAGGAGTTTTTTAGTAACAATCCTTCGTCTGGTAGATTTGCTCCATGTATCGGTGGATTATTCGGTGATTGTTATTTGTAATGTATTACATTGTCATACGGAGGGGAGCGATTTTGAAAAAGCAAATTTGTTATTGTGTAGTGACTGCTGAGGAGATGAACAGGAGCTATGTGTAATGTGCAGAAAATTAGTGACAGGACCTGGCGCAGGGGTGAGAGGAATTAGTGTGTGGGGGGGCATTTTTTGGGGAGTGTGTGTGTGTGTGGGGGGGAGGAGGGGGGGGGCGCCATTGGCTGTACTTGCCTAGGGCACCAAAATGCCTTGTCCCGGCCCTGCCTCCCTCATTAGACAAGGGACAACAATTATTTTTAATGTAAGAGCTGTGAATAGCCACCTCAGAAGCTGGTGATAGCAAGAACAGTTTAGGGGTCCAAGAGTGGCTTATCTGATTACCTGCAAAAAAATAATGTTAACACTCAGGTAGACATTTACAAACACCGCTTTAAAATTATCCATACTCCTCTCTTGCATCTAGATCTTCTACCTGCCTTTGGCTAAACTTGACAGACATATCTTTCAACCGTACTATGTAAGTAAATATCACACGGTTGTACTCCTCAAAATAGTACTCAAAATATCTCTAGGCCACCTGACTAAACAATTTTGTTGAATGCGGTGCTTTATTGTATACTTTAAACTCCTCTGAGCTACTTTATACACAAGAATGATGTACTTAATATAGACCTAGGAAAAAAAGTGAGTTTAAGTGGTAATATTGCTAAAGTCAGAAGGTGCAAGGTTAGTGGGGAACTACTTGGTGTATGTGACCAACCTGCTGCCTCTTTCGTGTGTAGTAATGTACCAAAAGCACTGCATTAGGTAATTAGTTAATAAATCAATAAGACTGAGCCCTGCTGCACACAGGTATGCAAATACATATCATTCTGGGAACAGAACTTGCCTTGAGCTATAACGAACACTATATCATATGTCCTAGTCTGGCTTCTTGTCCTTAAATAGTGCCCAAACACTGTTATTTCAGACGTGGGCGTCAGCAATTAAACCTGGACCTTTCCAGCCTGATGACACTTATTTTTCAATTATCAAAATATTAATAAATCCTAATTATAGTGGGGCCATGGTTTTGATTCCAACGAATGCGTGCAATTTGTATGATGTCTTAAGTTTGTGGCAGTTTCCTGTTTTAGGCAAAGAGATTGGGAGTGGGGACTGTTGGGAATAGTGCGTTCAGCCCAGTGAAACATGTTTGTGCTATATAACCAAAGAAAAATTAATAAATAAATAATGGCAACCAAAAATTAGTCCACATATACACCAAGGAAAATTTTGGAGATGTATTGCAATCATTACTTACATTTCTTATTTAGATTTTACTGCTGATTTTAATGCTGATTATTTATATAAATTAACATCTGTCAGGAAATCATTGTTAATGTAATCTGTCATCTGTAGATTGCTATTGGAGTGAAACGATGTAACACAGGGACCAGAATTTAAAGTGGTTGCCTTACCTCTAAAAAAAACAGCAAATATAATTAAATAACCTCTATTAAATTTTTCAATGCCACAGTTATCCAGCATAAAAGCTATGGCAATCTCCCCATAGACACTTAACCACTGCAGCCAATTGATGGCCTTAGCAGTCATTTGCCATACTATTGGTATCACTGCAGAAGGCAGCCATAATGCCAGTAAAATGGAATGTGACCATTGAGGTATCTGAATGGCTACAGTGGTCACTAGCCAGCTGCTTGGAAACAAACCCTATAGAAACCACAAAACATCTGTGCTGGATAACTATGGATATGGAGAGATGAGTAGAGGAATTTTTTGTTGTACAATTACAGACAGAGTGATCACTTTCTATTTTATTTTGCTAGGAAGTAGGATAACCCAAAGAACACAATTCTGTTTTTTTATAATGTTGTTTTATAATGTTTTTATACTGCAGGGTAAATAACGTGATATTTAATTAGTTCAGATTCTTAAAGATGTGGTCAGGGCCTCCATCAGGGCAATATGCACGTACTTGACAACTGTGGCAAAGCAGGGAGCCATCGGCAGCCTGCAAAGCATCAGGAAGAGTATCCAATTACTGGTGTGATGCAGTTGCAGCATTGCATTGCCTGCACCATATATGCCATTGGCTTGGCAGGGGAACAAAGAGAACTGAATTGATTCTTTTTTTTTTTTACTGCAGTTAAGGATGGGGTAGGGGGAGAGTTGCCTGTCTGATGTTCTGTCTACCTTGGGCCTTACCTACCTCTATTTGCCAGGGCCCTAACTACCTGAGGTCCTGGCTATCTACTTGGAGCTCTACATACCTGGAGTTCTACTTACCTACCTACCTGGATCCCTACTTAACTATGTGTGGGGCACTAGCTACCTCATTTATGGGTTAACTAACTAATTGGGGGCTTACCTACCTATTGGGTGATTTTCCGATCTACCTAATAGATGACTTACCTACACAATGGTGAATTACCTACTTAATGGTGGGCCTACTTACCTAATGGGGGCTGACCTACCTAATTAGGGATTACATACATATCTAGCGATCTAGAAGGGGCTTTCCTACCTATCCTTTATTTGTCTTGGGAACACTTTAACTGTTTGGGCGTACCTTTACTATGTGGGACACCAAGAGCAGAGGCGTAACTTGAAAAAAGTGAAACGTGTCCCCCAGCTACCATGTGCCGCTGACAATGCTAGTGTCTCCTTATGTGGAAGAAAAGCTTTTGGGCCCCCTCAGGCTACAGGGCCTGGTAGCAACTGCTACCTCTGCACCTCCTATAGCTATGCCCCTGACCAAGAGGAACATTATTATCATTAAAGAGATTGTATAAATGTGGGAAAATAGTACAGAAAGTGCAGGAATAGTAAGGCATATAAGATGTTTTTGTTACAAATTCTACAGAGATGCTATAGTTGCCACTATACGGTTTCTGTATGGCGGTAATATTGGCCTTAGTGTAATGGTTTATATTAAGCAAGAGTATTGTGTAAGTAAGAGTATAACGGCATTATTTAGTCACTTTTTGGTGGTGATTTTGTATTATTATAGTATTATTTGACCCTCATATACTGTTGTTATTGGTTATATTGGTTTGAACATATTTGCTCCTTGAATAATGGTATTGTTTGGTATCTGTATGATTATTATTTAGAGGTGTATTAATCTTTATTGACCTGAACAATTCCACTGTTTTGGCACTGGTGGCACTGGTGAACTTTAGGACACCAGACTGCTGGAAGTTCCTGGACTGTGAGACTAGTGGAGTCTAGAATTTGTCCAAAAGGTAGAATGTCCAAAAGTGAATTTCTTTGTTGAGTCCACTTGCATTTCCTGTGTGTATTCCACATCTCATGAACTGTCAGTGACCCATTCTGGTGTACATACAGCTTTTGATCACCTGTATTTTGCTTTTGTGGGAGGCAAAACGAACCAAAAATAGCAGTTCTGAGACTAATGGCGACATGTAAGAATGGGTCTCCGCCAGATATCTGGCGTCTTTACAGCCCTATATTAGGTGCAGCCCCTTTCATACATTTTTAAATCTGAGGCGGGGCGCACTAGAATCGTAGCGAAGCTACATATTTATAGCTTTGCTGTGACATTTCTGGGCGCATTACAGTTAGAACAAGTATACCACTTTCAAAGTGGTATACCTGAGCCCGAACTGTCATGCAAGCGCTAAAATGCCCCTGATTTATGACCCGCTGTAGAGCGGGCTCATAAATCCGGCGCATTCTATGCTTTTTTCATGCATGTCGCCCTAAGTTCTGTATGTAAGATAAATAAAATAATAATTTCATTGCTCAGGTTACAGATGTAAGGATATCAATTATGTGTAGGTTTTTTTTGTCCTTCATTTTTCCCATATTAGAGCATTTTTTAAAGAAAAAAGGATGTTTTTTTTCTTTAATACATCGCTTATGTAACAGATTATTATACATCCGCATCATGATGTATTATGCCTGTCTGGTGGGTCCTCATAGGCTCATATGAAATGGCAACCAACTGGTACCCCGCAGTCATGTTGTAGGGGCCCCAGTGGTCTTACATAGGGAACCTTCTCCTTCTGTAATGCACTTAGATGTTCAGTAGCTTTGACCACAGTATCTAAGAATGTTCTCCTGATCCCAGCCATTCGATCAGAAGCTTGGCTGTCATAAGACAGCTGAGTGCTTACTCAACCCAGCACAGGACACTCGTGATGGGCTTATTCTATAGTGCAGTAAAAATACAGCATTGTGGAATAGGGGCCCTTAATAGCTGCCATAAAAAGGTATCTTGACGGTCATTAGGAGGTTTAAGTCCAATTAGTATAAACAGTTTTATCCTACATTTGCTGGAATAACCAGTGCTATGAGACAATTGCCTATATTTTGTCAAACTGATATAAAATAGAAAATAATGAAATATTATTAGATTGGTATTATTGTAATAAAACACATTGCTAAAACTGTTGCACACACCTCTACATGGCAGGGAGCCAGACTCAGGTAATGTTATGATTTTGCTTTAATGTGACTAGTTGTTCATGTTACTTTATATAGTCGTAAGGTCAGAAAGATTTTCACATCAGCATTGCATTACGTACTGTTGCTATACATATCCATGGGGAATTCTAGTATTTACTACAATATGATTCTGGCTGCAGTAAGCTAGGAATGGAATCCCTAATATTTTAATTTGAGTCTACAGAAAATGTGAAGACTTGGGCCAAGTTGATATATCATTTTATGCAACATCTGGTGTAAATAGAACTGTGTAGCTCATTTAAACATTCCCTCTCTATTATACATAGGTTTCTAGTAGAACACGCACTTTTCTATTATTGCCTGAACTTACATAACTTTTGACCCAGTAGGGCACAATGTGGTCCACATTAAGAACAAAATCCATGCACTATAACATCATTGGGGCTTTCATTCGGTAACAATGTATATGTTTGTTTTATGACTTCTGTAAATAAAAATGATATAGAATATCTTCCCATGATTTCTTCATGGTTACTTGTACATTACACAATCAAAACGTTAGCAAAAAATGTATGTGGGATATTCTATTAAAAGGGTTGTCCAGCTGAGAAAAATATTTTTAAATGGGACCAGGGTGGGTAAAAAAAAATTATATTTACTTGTTCATCACCACTGTTGCTCTGGAGCTATCTGGGGCCTGCTCCTCCTCACTTTCAGGTTATTTTCCTGGCACACATAAGAGGCTCATGCTCCATTTACTTAAGGGCTGTTTACATGGCACAGGACAAATACCGGTCGGTTTATCTGACCGGTATTTGTCCTGTTTTCGTGCTGTGCACACGGCCACCTGTGGACGGCTTTTCTCCGCGATAAGCGCAGAAAACCCCTCCCCCCTCCCATAGACATGTTCATATTCCATCCAAAAACTGGACGGAAGAATGAACATGCTCTATGTTTTTCGGACCGCCGGCGGTCTGAAAAACCGCTGGGCGGAAAACCCGTGCAGTGGGGACTGCTGCACAGGTTTTCCATAGCGGTCCATTGAAAAGTTTGCGGCCGGTTTTTTAGATGGTTTTCAAAGCCGAAGTCAAAGCCAAAGTCTGAAAAACTGTCTGCAAACCCGTGCCGTGGGTACAAACCCTTTACAGTGAAGCACAAGCCTCTCATATGTGTCGGGACAAGAAACTGGAAGGGAGGAGGCGAGGTCCTAGGAGCTCCAGAGCAATGGGAGACAGGCAAGTATGACTTTCTTCTTTTTTTTTTTACCACCTTGTTCCCATTCAAGAATAATTTATATTTATCTATTTATTTATTTATGTATTTATTTATTTATCTATATATTATAAGTAGAATAAGTGCAGTCCAAAACTATGACAATTTGTGTTACTTTTCCAACATTGGCAGCTAAAGGGCTTATTGCTGAGCTGCTAGAAAAAGTTAATGGGGCTGAGCCTCAGTACTAGACACAAATTATGGACAAGTTAATGATAGAACTACACAAACAAAACAATTTTAATGCTAGGTATCTAGTAATCTTATTACTACACATTTCGAAGATTAAATTGTCACAAAGAGTGCAGTTTTTCATTCTCCTGTGTCTTCTTGGTGGATGTGCCAATTAGGCAACCATTATGTGTTGCTTACATTGCTGTTGGGATGCCACATTTGATCTGAGTAGCCTATTTACAGCTGCATTTGTTCCTGATTACTTAATGTGCTGTTTTTGCCACATCCTGCTGCATGCTGCACCAGCCAAGTAATGGTCAGCTCTTCCTGGTTCTGAACTCTGTGGCTATGCAGCTGTTCTGATGAGTTCATCTAGGTCTGCTATGTAAACCCAGGGACATTCTTAACTCAGTTTTCTGAGTGTTAGAATGTTCCTGGAAGGACTTGCCCAGTCCTTTGCCTTTGTGGATTTTGCCTCAAGCCACCTTATTTTTACTCTGTTACAAATCATTGTTCCGAATACTCTTAGTATAACCTGATTTCCAGCTGAGACTATATTCCTGCCTTGTCCCCTTAATACTACATCTGATTCTTAGAGTGCTCTGCTGAAGATGACTCCAGTGTCACACTTTATGTTCTTTTCCAGTGACAACTTTTTTGTGTTCCATGTGCTCCTCTGCCTTGACCGTGTTCCTTTGCTGTGTCCTCCAAAGGGTTTTCTCTCCACAATTATTAGCTTTTAACAAGTAAAGAAAGGTAAATGAAAACTATTACCAAGTACATTGCTGTTCTGATTTTCCTTTACTCAGGAGATAAGAGATTTTATATACATACTACTAGTTTACACCATGGTAAGTCACTCCTTGCTGAGTCTTATTGCTAGCACAGGAGCTTGGATATCTAAGTTAATGACAATTTTTCACCCTTAGAGTTCTGCAGCTTTGTGCTTTACAGATGATAAACCTCCTGTACTCATGTCACTGTAACATGCTCAGCTAGAAATAGCAGAGCTGATATGTCAATCACTGCTGTAGAACCACCGATAGCCCAACCAGGAAGTGTGAATCGAAAACTGGCTTTTTCTCAATGAAGCAGCATGGCGAGAACACCCCTTTACGTCTAGTTCCTTGTTGTGCTCTGGTGCCTACATTCCTGTTTAGGGTTTGCAACCAAATACAAGTGGTCTTATATATTTCATATGTTTATTGGCTGTTAATAGTTAATCCTGCTAACAAAGCACTTTTAATGTGGCATGAGTGCTTTAAGCACCACAGGGTAGAAGACGTCTGCAGTCTTCCAGACCAGGGAAGTAGGGAAGGGCTTCAGGTACTGATATAAGGTATCTGCCATCTTAGACGGTTTAGTTATAGTAGTTGTTGAGCGTTCTAGCTACTAGTTCCAGCATAAGGAGATATCTTGACCACAAGCCGGCTGTGGCTCAAGTACAGGCTGTCACTTAAAGGGGTTTTGCCACAAAGTAAAATTGACGTGGGAAGTTTGTAAATTAAATAACGAACATTTTCACCATTCATCATTATTAAAAATTCTGCACCGCTTTTGTTTTAGCTGCTCCTTTAGTGATCCATTGTTTACAGCTCATCTCCAAGGGATATGGCCAGGGCTTAGAGTTCCTCAGTCCTGGCCGCACATGCTCAGACATCACTTCTCTTCTCAGGCAGCTACTGAGTGTTCAAACCCCAGGAGCTGTCATTCTACTCCGGCCTCTGTGCTCCTTATTAATTAGTCAAAGTTCAAATAAAATAAAAAAGAGACCTCAATGAGGTGTGTGCATTGAGAAAGAGAAAAAAAAATCCACAGGTTTGGTTCCTGCAGGGATTTGAACCGAGGACCCTTGTGCTTGGAGGTAAAAGTTTTACCTCTGAGATATATTGTAGCTACTCACAGCTCTTTACATAAACAGACATTTTTTTGACTACAGAGAGAAAAGGCCTAGTGATGTCATCCTGCTGGGTCACATCATATGCAATTCAAACAAATCACACACGCCCCCTTCTGAGCACACAGAGCTGGATGCAGGAGGTATGAAATGAGATTGTGGCAAAACCCTGTTAAACTGGGCACAGGAGAACTCGCAGAAGTAGCCACAAGCTTACATAAACATACACATCATAAAGAAAGAGAGAGAGAACGAGATAGATATGCAGGATATAAATTATTTGATGGCCAGAAATTGTTTTTCCCCTCATGTACACATGACAGCTTGTTCTGAAACTTCATCTGTAAGTACAGGTATACTTTAAAAAGATTTATGTCAAAATAAATGTCTCCAAAGCACGTTTAAGTCTACCAGTCAAACATTTTCCATAACTAGGAAGTGTTACTTACTGCAAAAATATTTTAACATTCTATGTCACAATGGAGAAGTTCCAGATTGACCAATTTTCAAAGTGTTAATGTAAATATGTCATTTACTTTCACAAGTCTCAATGTACTATACAGTTTTAGAGATATATTACTTTACATGAATGAGAAAGCATAGACATAACATTGCTAATTTTTCCCAAAATAGCATTTCCAGACATTTTCCAAACATCATCTCTATCCCTGACCTATTACCTGTTCTAAAAGGTTTATAAAGGATGACAAGATGCACTCGAGTCTAAAAAACTAAATACCTACCTTCCTCTATTTTTCAGTCCCTATAGCCTATTTAATTGATTTCAGCTCTTTATATGTTCCTAAATTCTTCTCATAATTTCCCGAACCCTTTTAGAACTGTCCTTTACTCGTATACTTTATTTTTTCTATATTATTTAACATATTTTATCAATGCATTTATTTTATTATTTCTGTTTCTCCTTTTTCAATTTTTTCATTGCACTTTTTTCACTCATTACACTTTTCATTGCAAAACTTCTTAATGTAAATGGCAAGAGATCCAGTCCCAGTAAAAGTGCGAGAAGACTAACATATTTGCATTTGAAGCATGCATTAAGGTTCTATAGAACTGTGACAGATGCCTACGTAAACTATTATATTACAGACCTAGCTCTATACAAAGGAAAACTGTTTAATAGTAAAATGTGTTAAAGGGGTTGTCTAACTAAAAAGAATAGCTTTCAACATGTAGGAAACTGTAAATGAAGACTTTTTCCAAATATATTGCTTTGTCTATTTTGCTTTGTAGATGAGATAAGGGTGCGTTCCCACGGCAAAGACCAAATGCCGGTCGTATCTGGTCTTTGTTTGGCATGCAGAGGGACGGCTTTTGTCCGTGGTTTGTGGATTCAAGTCTTCCCCCTTCACACCCGCATGTTCATGTTCCACACAAAAACCAGGCGGAAGAATGAACATGTTCTAAGTTTTTCGTTATGCCAGCGGTGTAAAAAACGTCCAGAGAAAAATCCAGGCAGTGGGGACTGCTGCACGGATTTTCTATTAAAATCAATGTAAAAGGTTGACAGTCGGTTTACAGACGGCTTTCAAATCCGAAAACCATCTGTAAAACTGACTGGAAACCTGTGCCGTGGGGACAAACCCTAAGAGAGATTGTATCTGCTCTGAGTGCACACAGGTTTCTCTAAGTTTCTGACCTGCTTTTTTTCCTTCTCTCTGCTGTTTGTCTTATCTGATAGCAGGGAGTGATGTCACCACAGGTTGGCACATGAGAGGGCCAGCAGTTTGAGAACAGAGTGTGTTATCTCTTATAAACCAAGAAGATTAATTACTTATGTTTATTTTAGAAAAGGGAGCTTCAGAGATTATAGATAAGATCTCCTGTTCTCATGTCACTGCAATTAGAAGAGCTGTGAATACGGAGCTGATATGCTAATCACTGGTTAAAACCACCTACAGCCTAACCGGATGCATGAATCTGAATGCTTTTGCTCTGTAAAACAACATTTTGAAGACAATTCATAAGATCATAGGGATTTATTTCCTTGCTAAATTTTTTCTTTGTCCCCTTGCAGTGTTTAAAGTGGTTGCACAGCAACTGCTGATGTTCTAAGAAAAACAGCTGACCATGCTGAGCAGCCTTTGTTCACTTAAGTGGAATAGCTAATTGACAGCTTCTCAATATTAATTCTGGGTTTGACAGCATAAGCGGTTGTTGATAGCAGAACTGTTCCTTTTGTGTATTGTCTTGTGTCCTTTATCTAGGATCTTTGTCTGTGTATCTAGCCCAGTCTAGTCTTGTGAAGTTCTAATAATATTGTCTGTTCTGAGTGTGTTTAGTAATCTGCTATCATTCTGTTTCCAGTTATTCAGATCTTTTGTGCATCCATTCCTGCTTGGTTTAATTCTAATGATTGTTCTGTCTTCAAATATTGTCTAGTGTTCTGCTAAGTATATGCATTCAGTTATTTAGAGTTCTAAATTGACTCCTGTATATCCTGTCTAGCATATCATTGCTCTGTGCGAGTTTGTGAAATTGTGTGTTTTTCTCGTGTTTGCCTGTCAGTTGTATCTGTTGTACATAGCTTATAGTTTCTGGACCCCAATGCAAAATCTATTAAAGGCACCATTTACCTTGTGTCATTTATAAAATTGGTGTCTTCTTATGTGGCAGAAGGACCTTTGGGACCCCTCAAACTTCAGGGCCCAGAAACAACTGCTAACTCTGCACCCCCAATAGCTATGCCCTTGTCTCTTTCTAAAGACATTTTCTTGAATATGGGTCAGTGATAGCTTAGGGATATCTTAGGGTTTGTTTCAGAGACAGTTGAAGGTCAGTGGAGCCTGGTGTTAAGGTCAGTATAGGTCCAGGGCAAGATCCAGTGAAAATTAGTTAGAGTCAGTTATTGTTATTCGTTGTCCTACTTCCAGATTAAAGCCATTAGTGGGTTCTTCTCTATTTGTTTCTCTGCCATCGTCTGCTACTCCATCATCACTTAGTAAATCCCTCCTGTTCTGCATTTGATACATGCTTAATATTGTTAATCCCTGTAAAGGCTGGTTGGTCACTATTTAGTTCTATTGTCCATTGCTGTTCACTTGTGTCAACCAGTATTGCTGCAATTTGTTCCTATCACAGAACTATTGTTTGAGGGACATAATTCAGAAATGGAGATGCTGCAGGCTGAAATAATGAGTCAGCTCCTAAATACAAATTAAGTCAATAAGCAGGAAGAGCTTACATAAAAAAAAACAATAAAGTACCTGTCATGATCATGCCCGACAGACCCCCAGCTTCGAGTTCTGGTCGCCGGCCACGGCCGTTGCTGTGACTAAAACCATGGTTTTTAACGTAATCCTTTGTATTCTTATTCACCAGTGTGAACTGAGTCCTTCCGTTCCTGTATGTTAATTGATTCCTGGCCAACACCCGTTGCCAGAAATCCTTTAGCACACTTTTAGTTAAACTGTGTTCCTCTTTGGCAGTTTTGTTTCCCTATCTGGTGGAAAGAACATAAAACCAATCACCTCTGTTCTGTGTTCGCCGGTTCCCTATTTAAGGATTCCCTTAGGGCTTGTTCACACGGCGTTTTGGATCCTTTTTACGGATCCGTTTTTGACAGCTGAAAAGCGCATCCAGAAAGCAGATCCGAAAAACGCAGCAGTTGTTACTTTATTTGGATCCGTTTTGAATGCTTTTTCACTTGCATTTTACGCATCAACTTTCCGGATGCGTTTTCAGAGAGAGAGAGATCTCTCCTCTCCTCTCTCCCTCTCTCCCTCTCTCTCTCTCCCTCTCTCCCTCTCTCTCTCTCTCTCTCCCTCTCTCTCTCTCTCTCCCTCTCTCTCTCTCCCTCTCTCTCTCCAAATTTCCCTCCAGCATCACCACTATCAAATTTCCCTCCAGCATCACCACTATCAAATTTCCCTCCAGCATCACCACTATCAAATTTCCCTCCAGCATCACCACTTTCAAATTTCCCTCCAGCAGATCTCACTCTCAGCTGAGCGCCCGCACCTCGCTCCAGCTGGACGCCCGCACCTCGCTCCAGCTGGCCGCCCGCACCTCTCTCCACCTGGCCGCCCGCACCTCGCTCCAGCTGGCCGCCCTCTCAGCTGCCCGCACCTCTCTCCAGCTGGCCGCCCGCACCTCGCTCCAGCTGGCCGCCCTCTCAGCCGCCCGCACCTCGCTCCAGCTGATTGCCCTCTCAGCCGCCCGCACCTCGCTCCAGCTGATTGCCCGCCCCACGCTCCAGCTGATCGCCCGCACCTCGCTCCAGCTGATCGCCCGCACCTCGCTCCAGCTGATCGCCCGCACTCGCTCCAGCTGGCCGCCCGCACCTCGCTCCAGCTGGCCGCCCGCACCACGCTCCAGCTGATCGCCCGCACCTCGCTCCAGCTGATTGCCCGCACCACGCTCCAGCTGATCGCCCGCACCACGCTCCAGCCTCAGCTGCTGCAGTGTCTCCTGTCCCGCTCACTGCGCTTTTCGCATCCGCTTTCAGGATGCAAAGCGCAGCTGATACGTACCAGCAGTGTGGAGCGCTTTTGGACAGGTGCCAAAAGCGCACTCCTTTAATCCCTATGGGCTTTCACTTACGTAAACCGCAAGAAGAATTGACATGTCAATTCTTAAAGCGGATGCGAAAAGCGCAGTGCAGGAGAGCCCTCAAAAGCGCATCGCTGATTTCCCGTGAGAACAGCGATGCGCTTTTGCCATTGAACTCAATGTTAATCACACTGACAATTGTTAGATCCGTTTTGAGGATCCGTAAAACGGATCACAAAAATGTTGTGTGAACAAGCCCTTACCTGTCACCTGTGCCTGCTATATTGGGTTCTTCCTGTACCTTTAGCTTGCATTTCTCTTGTTGGATTTTCTGGTTACCTGACTTTGCTTGGCTTCTTACTATTCTTCTCCTCCTGATTTTGTACTGCATCTCCCGACAGTTTTGACTTGGCTCGTCTTACGTTTTGCTCGTTTCCACGTATTCAGTATATTGTTCAGTCTTCTGGTTGGGGCCGAACTTTTAAGGAGTCGGGTACCCCCAAAAGGCAGGGACAGTGTTTGGGACCAGCATCAGGGCCTCACTCTGTCTGTGTCTTCTCTTGTGTCCCTGAAAGGTCCCTTACCGTACCAACTACTTTTCTTACTATATTTTTATTATCGATTGAAGTTCTGTTTTTCTGATACAGAGTTCCAAATCCCCCTGCACTATTTTTAAAATAAATTCTATCTGCCTGCAGTCGTCACTAGCAGAAGTGTAGGAGATAACTATATACTGTTATAAATAACAATATTTACTCAAAAATTAGACATTACACATTAAAGAGAATCTGTCGTCAATTTTTTTTACTGATTAAAACAAGATCCTGATCCATATCCTTTTCTTTCTTGTCGTTTTTGTTTTCTGATTGTAGATTTCTAAATTCAGTCGTCTATATATGGGGAGGGGGAGAGTGTGAACTGTGACTATCTCCTATTGCGATTGGTGGAGCCGGTGTTATCTAGATACATTGTAGTCTCCTTTCAGTTTGACCCTACTTGTGCTGATAATGAGCAGAATACTGAAAAGCTTTCTGTACAGAACAGGAAGTGTCAGACTAATATTAGGCCTAGTGGCCAAAGTAAAAAACGCAGGACTCAAGATTTTTTTTTAAATATTGAAAGTTATATGGAAAATTTAAAAAAAATAACCAACAATTCATAAAAAAATGTGTTTAACATAAAAACATGAGTTAAACAATAAGTCATTTTTTATGACACATTTCCTCTCCCATACTTCCTCTAGTAGTGGCCACAGACACCCAGTATTTTACAATTATGTCTCTGTGGGATTAGCTCAGATCCCTATAAAGATATAATAGGAACCTAATCAGCACTATATTTTATATCTGAAGATGAACATAAAGGTAGGCATTGCCTTTAAGGCCATGAAGTCACAAACTATCTGTGTGTCTGTATGTTAGTGGATCGGCTTTCAGGGGAGTAGAAGTTCTGTACTAAAGCCATTGAACTTTATTACCTATAATTTATGATAGTCCACCAACAGAAAAAACACAAGTAAGAGCCTTTTTGAATGGGCTACTGATCATTGAAAAATGAACATTTTCAACCATTGCTCAGGGTAACCATTCCAAAGATCAAACAAACAAATGTTCATTTGTTGGCTGATTGCCTCTGTAACCTGCAGATATAAAACATAATATTTTTGGCAGCTCCCAATGTATCATAAGTCCTTCTTGATAATTGCCAAGTGAACTTAGAAGTAAACGAGCCACAAGCAACCTCTTATAGTACCAATCACCCCCTAGGGGATGAGCAAATTAGTCGACTTCGTAAATGGGGTTCGTTTGGTTCGATATCGGCAATTATCAAGCGATTTCCGATAGCGATAATAGATTTTCGCCAAAGCCTTTAAAAGTCTAGGGGAGAGGAACAACACCTTCTTATTAAAACTAAAACAGGGCTGGAGAAGCGGTTTTTAAAACACCCAACAACAGTCAAATGGATACGTGCTCCATCTTAGGAAACCCACACTTAGGGCGCTTGTTTTAAAAGCCCGCCACTGGGGGGCGCACCCTTTTCGCCATTTTTTCCGCAAAATTTGCGCTTGATTTATGTCGGCGCGGGGCGCGCTAAAATACATGGGATGTAAAGTGCGCCGCCCCTCCCAGTGGGGGGGCCCGCAGGGGCGGGACTTAGGCGCATTTCGGCCCCTTCCGCCTATGTTCGCCCCCCAAAGGGAAAGTGCATCATAAAAGCTTGAAAAGGGTCCGCCGGCCTCATTTGTTGGGGGGGCAGTGGGGGAAACTTGGGCCCGCAAAAAGGGACGGGCGCCTAAAGAAATTTCCGATTCAGACGGGCTAAAAAACCCAGTGAAAAATCATTAAAAAAGTTCGTGAGGAGTATAAATAAAAAAAATCCCCTTTTATAAAGGCGTAAAACCCTTCCTGAAAAAGAGTAAAACCACAAAAAAAAAACAAAAATAAAATTCACTTTCCAAAAAAAAAAAGGGTTTTACATCGGGAATTTGGATATTGAAAAATTCCCGGGAAAATTTTAACAGAAATTCAAATTCTGTAAGCTTTTTCTAAAGGGTTGGGGCATAAAAACCTTTAAAGTGGGGGTAGGGGGGGGGGGGGGGGGCGACAGTAAAACCTTTTAAAACCCAGGGAGAAAAATTTAAACCAATAAATTTGGAAAGGGGGGACAGTTCAAAATACATTAAAAAGGCAAAAAAAGAGCTGTTTGGTTGAGCTAGGGGGGGTTTTGGCTAGTCGGCCAAAACAGAATTGGAGCGACGGGAGCCCCTTTTAAAACCTATGGAAAAACTATTGCCCGGGATCAAATTAAAAAGGGGGGAAAAGTTCAAAATACAGTAAAAATGGGGGAAAAGACCCTGTTTGGGTTGAGTAGGGGGGGTTTTGGCTACCCCAGCCAATCAACGGCGACCCCCTTTCCCATTTTTGTCTATGGAAGATCGGGGCAAGAAATTTCGGCTTTTAAGCCCCGGGGGCCCGGGAGTATGATAAAAAAAAAATCTTTTTTTATTAGGTTTTAAAATATTCTCTAAAAAAAGAGTTTAAAACCCTTTCAATAAAACATACATTAATAAAAAACAAATAACAAGCGTTTTGTCGCCGAGACCGGGGGTACATAAGGAATTGGGATATTTTTAAAATTTCCGGAAATTTCAGTAATTCAAAATCTGTAAGCGGTTTTCCCCATTGGTCGGCATAAACCAACCAATCAGAATAGGAGGGGACCCGTGTCCCCTTAAAAAACCCATGGAGAACTATTGAAAACCCAAAAAAAATAGGAGCGACAAAGGAAACCAAATTTTAACCTACGGAAAGTTAGAACCAATCAAAATCAAAAACGGGACATTTCAAAAAAAGTAAAAAAAGGCAGAAAAAGCTGTTTTGGGTTTAGCTAGCGGGGGCTTTGGCAATTTTCCCAGCCCAAACAGACGCGAGCTACTTGTCCCATTGTAGTCTATGGAGGGGATCGGGGGGAAAGCAAACTCGGCTTCAGGCCCCCGTGCGGCAATTTTTTTATGATTAAAAAAATAATTTTTAAATTTGTTTTAAAAAAATTTCTGAAAAAAAAAGCTGAAACCTTTTTTAAAATAAATCATTAAATCCCCAAAAACACGTTTGTCGCCAAGACCGGCGCTACATAAGGATTTTCAATATAAGAATTGCCGGGAAAAAACAGTAATTCAAATTTTTTAAGCTTTCTCATTGGTCCGGGGAAAACCCGCCAAAACAGAAAAAGGAGCGGAAAAGGGGGATTTTTTTTGGGTATGGAGGAGTATTGACCAATCGAATAGGACGCAGGGAACCCCTTTTAACCTATAGAAATTTTTGAACCCAATCATATTCAAAAAGGGGGGACCCGTTTAAAATACAGTCAAAAAAGGGAAAAAGAGCTATTGGGTTTAGCAAAGGGGGGGTTTGGGTCTGCCCGGGGCCAAAACCCGAGCGCGAGCTACTTTTCCCCATAGGGGTTCTATGGGGAAAAAAAATTTCCGAGCGAGCCCCTTTTTTGTGATTTTGGGTCAGTTAAAAAGTCAGGGGTTTTTTGGACCAATGGGAGAGCGAGCGACGCTCTTAGGGTTTTCTAATGCAATCTGGGGAAAAAAACTGTACATTGCCCAAAACAAAGATAAGGGCTAAAGAAGTTGTGCCGATCTGTATATAAAATGAACAATAAATGGGGGTAAAGAAAAAAAATATTAAAACAATAAAAAACCCGTTTATTTCTTTATTTTCGTTAGCCAAGGATCAATTTTTCGCTCGCCTCCCATTGGTTCAAATAACCCCCGCCTCTTTTAACTTTAAACCCAAAGAAGACCCTTTCCGGGTTTCCCGGGGCGTCCATGAGGAGCGCAAGGGGGGAAAGGTCCCGGCCCCCCCTTTTACCCCAGAGCCGCTCCCCCCCTAAAAACCGGCACAAAAACCGGCACAAGTTTTAATGGGGAGGCAAAACAGCGCGTCACCCCGGACCCCCCGGGCGGGGGCTACAAGCGAGGCGGGGGGCCTGTTAAAACACCGCAGAGTAAACCCCGGCCGCACCCCAACTGCCACCCCGGTCAAAATGGCGCCCGGGCCCTTCCCCCGCTCCCCTAGGAGTGGGTGCACAATCACGCAAAAGGCGGCAAACCCTCCCCAAACCCAGGGAAAAGGAAAGGGGTTTAGCGAAAAATGAGTGGGGCCCCCGAAAAAAAAAAAAACACTGGGGCGGGGGAAAAGTTTTGGGAGAAGGGGGGCAAACCTTTGACCCGGGCGCAGCATAAAAAAAGGGAACATCCCCGGGGGGAAAAAGGGGATGTGTCAGGGGAGCCCCGGGCCCGTCCCCCATTTTCCCCCCCAGTTTTAAAAACTGCCAAGGCAGCCCAATCACCCCCATCGCAGCCCCGACAAACCGGGCTCACAGGGAGAAAAGTTCCCCTAATGGCCCCGCAGCATATGAAGGAAGACACCCGTTGGGGAGACGGAAAGGGGGGAAGCTGGGAAACCTGGGGGGGAGAGAAGAGGGGGGACCCTCCAGGGAAGCTTTTTTTGCAGTTCCCCAAAAAAGGGAGCACTCCCAAGGGGGACAGAAAGAATCCACCGGTGTAATGTCGGGGGAGGAATATGAAGAAAAAATTCCGCCTGGCAATCTCCTGCAAATTTGGGCCATAGCAGACCAAATTCTACCCCAACACCCGGGGCATCACTTGAGGTACGGGCCCCTCTTAGTTAGGGCCACAGCGCATTAGCAACCATCCGATCAGATGTTGATAAACAGAAAGCCTTCTCTGTGTTGAAGAAAGGGTCAGGGGAGTGGAGAGACATGTCGGGAATGCGATCTCTAAAAAAAAACCTATTGAGGAAAAAGGATACTGGAATAAAAAGTGACATCGGAAAAAGATCACGAAAAAAACAATCGAAATTGTGGGTCTAAGTGAGGGTAAAACAAAATAGCCTCCCGAAGATATTGTGAGAGATCCCCAATTGCTAGGTATGACCACCCCCTAAAAGTGGAAAGAGCCCACAGAATTTGGACCACCAAGAGCGCGGCGACGAACGGGAAAGCTATCCACCAGAGCGTGTTCAAGTATTAATATGCAGAAAAATCGGCGCTAATGCAAACAATGCATTCAGAAAAAAAAATTTAACCTACAAAGGCCCAACAACTACTGTATTTGCAGATTATTCAGCGGAAGTTTCCAAAAAGGAAATTTCCCCTCCATATGTTCCACCGGAAAGAAAACAGTACGTTTTAAATCTGCAATTCCCCGGAACCTGAAAATTTTTCCCAGACAAGGGCCCCGGTGATTTTCACTCCTAAAAAGGGGAACAATTCTTGGGATGGCAAAAATTCATAAAAACAGATCTCGGGAGACAGATTCAGCTCAAGGGGCAAAAGATAACAAGAATAGCAGGGGGACCCAAAAAGTTCTAGGAACACGGGGAAGCACATTTTTTTGGGACATATCAAAGGAGGAAGAATGAATTTTTAAATACTGGGACTTGGACTTTTTCTTTTTTTTTTTTCACCTTTTGTGAGGGGCTTTGCCTGAGTCACAATTAGGGGGAAAGGGGGAAAATTTTTGCTGTCAACATCAAATGGACATTTCTTTTGAGGCGGAGGACGCAATACCTGATAAGGGTTTTCAGAAAAAGGGAAGGGGGTGTTTAATAAATTTTGAGGTTGCCCCAATCAGAGGAGGGATTTGATTTTGGGATATAAAAGGGGGAGAAACATTAGGGAAAAATTGGGGGCCTAAACTCTTCCTGAGCCAAATGAAAAAAGGCGGGAGGGGGGAGGTATGAAAAAGAGGGAAATTCAATAATAGCAACCAAGAGGAAGGGGGGGAGAGAGGGAAAAGGGGTTAATTTAAAAGAGAGGGGGAAGAAAGGGGGGAAAAGAAGGGGAAAAAAAAAAGAAAAAGAAGAAAAAAGGGAAGGAAAGGAAGAAGGGAAAAAGGAAGGAAGAAGAAAAAAAAAGAAAAAAAGAAAAAAATTTTTTTTTTTTTTGTATATTACATACATGAAAGGAGGAGGAGGGGGGCGCGAAAAAGAAAAGGGGAGTTCTTTTGCTTAAATGCTGCGGGCCTTAACCACGATAGTTAGGGGAGTAGGGGGGGAAAGGACGTTATTGAAATTGTTTGCTCTTTTTTTTTGGGTGAGGAAGGGATTCAGCCGCCGAAAAGGGGACAAAAAAAGAGAAGCCCGAAAGGGAATACAATGAACCCGATGGGTTTTTCCAAAGGTTTTGGTTTTAAAGGGGAGGTTCGTTGGGAGGGGGTTTAAGGGGTTTGCATTCTTACTCTGGGGATTATTAAGGTAGGGCCCCATAAGCAATTAACCAGAAAATTGATCATGGAACGTAAAGGGGCGCACTCCCCCAAAAAAAAAATGCTTGTTCGCGGCATTTAAAAAAAGCTCAAAGCAGATATTGCCCTTTTACAAGAGACACATTTGACGAACATGATTCACGAGACAAACAAATTTTGGGGTGGGTGAATTTAAAAGGGTCGGCAGCAGTGAAAGGTAAGCAGGGGTGGGGGGTATTAATCAATAAAAATGGCACATTCAATTTTATAAACCGAACAGATACAGAAGGCAGGTTCCTCAAATAAAAGGAGAACCGGCAGGGAATTTTAACAGTGGTTAACATAATCCCCAAAAACCCCTACAAAAAATTTTTCAAAGATTTAGAAAGTAAACTAATACAGGATGCAGGGGGCGATGTTGGGGGGAGGGGATTTTAATTGCACATGAACCCCTAAAACAGAAAAGACATCACAATCTCATTTACCCGGGGCAGGAAGGCAACGATGTTACAAAATATGTCGAAGATGGGTTTGGTTGACACATGGAGGGCATCACACCCCCAGGGAGAGGGAATATACCCTTTTTTTCCCACGCCATGGTTCGGGTAAAATTTGGGACTCTTTTGGGCCAACAAGGGGCAAAAAGACGATGGGCTGGGGGACATTGGGGATTGGTCTTTTCGACCCCCCCCCCGGGTGCCCATCACCTTACATGAGACACCCAAGGGGGAGGGAATAATATGGACTGCCACCCCCACTACAGTAGATGAACAATTTAAGGCCCTGGTAGTAAGTGGTGGAGAGACAAGCAGGAAAAGGGGGTGCACAAGGACGACCCCCAAATTTTTTCGGGGGGCCGGGAAAGCAGTTTCAGAGGGAAAATAGGCTACATGGCAGCTAAAAAAAAAAAAGCGAAAGCAGCTTTAATGGGGCAACGAACACTGAAAACGCATTACGCCCTTTGTATAAAATCCTACTGCAATAACAAAAAAAATTTGATAAATCCAAAGAGCTCATAAAAATGCATAAAAAAAAGGATTGAATCGATGCGCCGGACATTTTAAGGCTTCCCTATTCAAATTTGGAAACAAAGCCGGAAAGCTAATGGCAGGATTGGTAAAAGGGAGGAGAGGGGCAACGAATATTGTTAGCTTAACAAACAGTTATGGGGAGATAAAGAAAGGACCAAAAGAAATCAATGACATCTTACGACAATATTATGACAACATATACCAATCGATTTCGACACATTAAAAGGCCAAAACTTCTTGAGAAACATTTCTCTTCCTAAACTCTCGGGATCGGATAGAGAGTATCTAAACTCGGGAATAGAAGAAGAAGAGATTAACAGGGTCATAGCCCAACTGCCATCTAATAAGGCCCCAGGCCCTGACGGTCTTCCGGGGGGGGGTTTATAAAATTTGAGAGAAATGTGGATTCCAGCCCCGAAAAGGTCTTTTTTAAAACATAATAGAAAAAAAGCAATGTTAAATTCAGGGGTACAGCATACATCAAATTTTTTTACAAAAAAGGAAAAGGGCCCAAGCAAAACAGAGTCTACCCCCCTAATCACGTTAAACAAGACACAAAATATTTTTTAAAATAATGGCCAATAGACGGGGGGGTTTTTTCCTACCCTGATTGGGGATCACCAAATGGGTTTTATTCAGGGGAAGTCGGGGGGGAAAAAATTAGAGAAATTTTTGGGCCCCCCTGGAAGTGTGGAAAAGGGAAAAAAGGGTTTGACACCAAAAAACCCGGGGGTAATTTGCAACGCGCTGAAAAACGTTCGATAAGTCAACTGGCATTTGGGTCAAAATTTTGGTCTTGATCAGATTTGGGAAAAAGGGGTTTTGTTCCGGAATTATTTGATGAGTTTAAAGTACCCCAAGCTAGGGTCAAAACCCCCCAAAAGTTTCTTGTCTTGCCTATATTCCTTCAAAAAGGGGACTAGACAAGGGTGCCCTCTATGCCCCCCGTTTTTAATCTACTTTAGAAAACCCCTGGCCCAACATTTTTCGACTGAACTTTTAGGGGATACAAGTGGACGGAAGGAATGAAAATTTGGGCTGTTTTTTTCAGACGAATGCTGCGTTCTTTTGCGACCCAAAAAACAAATGGGGAAAGTCCTGAGTACTTGAGAAATTTTTGGGTCCTTCTCGGGGTTTAGGGTAAATCGAAAAATTTTCAGCTGTTACAGCAGGGAAAAGGGGGTGTCCCAAAAAAAAGTAAGTGGAGGTGGGGAAAATTCATTTTAAATACTTGGCTAAAAATGGTTTAGTCGTCAAGGTGTCACATTTAATTAAAAAACCCTTAAAAGCGAAAATAACAGGGAGCTGACAATGGAGGATCTCCTCTATCGCTGTGTGACGGACACAGTCACAAAATGGTGACTTTGAAGCTTGCTGTACCCGATCAAAATACCTATATTAATTGGCACATGGACCCTAATATTTGAGAAGGGGGTTCACTAAATTTTTTTGGCGGGGCAACCAACCAGGAGGGTTAGAAAATTAAAGTGATAAGGAAAAACGGGGGGGCAAAAACTCCCCAATTTTAGAGTTTACAAAACTGCAGCGATGGGGGAGGCCATTTGGGACTGGGTCGCGAAACAGAGTATTATCCAACCGGATTTGGGAAAAACAACTGGCACCCACCACTTGTCCCATTTTTACACTCGCCATACAGGCATCCCCCAGAGGGGAAACAAAGGTAATATTGAAGCCCCTAGCGACTTGGAACATGTTGAAAGTTATATAAAAAAACCCCCTGTTTGTGTCTCCAGAGTTACCCCTGGGATATGCCCGGATTCCCGCAGGAGGGAAAACAAATTGTTTTTGAGAATGGAAAGACAAAGGTACCAGAAATTAAAGGAAAGTGTGGGGGGAGAGGGGACACAAATGCATGGAACCAACTTTGAAGGGAAATTTGCCCCGGATTCACCCCTGTATTCCAGTTTTGCAAACAAAAATTATGCAGATCGCCCTCTCTAATTGCGAATGCTGGGAAAAGCGGGGGACTTCAAGGAGCTGTGCAGTATCAGGGGGTGCAGAGGTCTTCTCTCACGGTTGTATTATGGGCTGAATTTGGTAAAAAACTCAGAGGGGACGTGAGTTTCCAAGGTTTCAGAGGGGAAAAGCTTTACAATATATTCACGAGGAAGATATGAAGGTTTTTGACATGGTTAAAAGGGCCCCAAAACCAATGTTCAATGGGGGGAAGTCTTGTATAGGGTAGCCCAAGGCGATTTTTTCCCTTTTTATCCCCTATCGACACAACTCCATACTGACCAAGTTTCCAAAATGCCACCAGATAAAGCGATCTTTATCATCATATGGACGTGCCCAGGGGGGGAAAAGTGGGGGAACACCATGACTTATAAAGATATCGGAACATAACTTCCAATTCACCCAATGTTTTATTTTCCATTATATCGAAAAGACGGAATGCGGGGGAACACAAAGAGAGGCTAATATCTGACAGGGTATCCCATTGCTACTCTTAAAAAGCAAAAAATGCAATACGGCAAAGGGTCAAACCCCCAATACCGAAGGGAAGAATCATAAGTGCCCTTTGGCAAGTGTTTTATTTAGAAAAGTTGGATGCGGAGAGGGAAAAGTAAATCAGAAAAGTCTTTTTTGGAAAAAGGAAACCTTTAATCTAAAATTTTTTAAAAATTCCGAAAAAAAAGAACTTAGGAACCCTTCAAAAAATCGAATTTATCTGACCCAGAAGTTAAGGGAAGGGTTTGGGGGACCTGATATTGAACCACAGGAAAAAAGAACACGGGAACGTTAAGGGATGGGGGAAAAATTGGGTTTTTAGGGGGGGGGGTGTGGGGAAAAATAGAAAATAGCAAACACTGAAGAAAGTATAACAATTTTATATATTTCACCCCCATATCTGTGTCATTGTAAAAGCGGGGATTTGACTGACAAATAACAAATTCCAATGATGGAATTGAAAAATTTTAATTGTTGGGGGAAAAAACATTTATTTTTCACTGTCTATTTTCAATAAAATATTTTTAAAAAAAAAAAAAATTAACCAATCAAAACAGAGCTCGTCTGCATTTCTTTTTCCCATAGACTTATAGAAAGTAGCTCCGCTTTGATTGGCCAAAAGCCCTGCCCCCCCTAGCTCAACCAAATCACTCTTTTCTGCATTTTGACTGTATTTTAAAATGTCCCCTTTTAATATATTTGGTCAATATTTTTTCCATAGGTTATAAAAGGGTCCCTGTCGCCCTATTCTGATTGGTCAATAGTTCTCCTAGGTTTTAATGGGACACTGTCCTCCTATTTGATGGTTGGTTTTTGCCACCCAAAGATAAATGCTTACAGATTTGAATTTTTTGTATTTCCGGCAATTTGAATATCCCCCAAATTTCCGAGTAGCGCCGGGCTCGGCGACAAAAACCCTTGTTTGGGACTTTATTTTTGTATGTTTATAGAATTTCAGCCTTTTTTCCCGCGAAAAATTTTTCACTTTTAAAAAAATGATTTTTTTTATCATACCCATGCCGCCGGGGGCTGAGAGCCGAGTTGCATTTCCCGATCTCTCCATTTACTACAATGGGACAATAGCTCACGGGGGTTTTGATTGGCTGGGATAGCCAACCCCGCTAGTTCAATAATCCCTTTTCTGTATTTTTTCGTATTTTGAACTGTCCCGCCTTTGATTTTGATTGGTCTATATTTCTCCATA
>JAODAL010039344.1:0-38107 GCA_025379985.1 Phyllomedusa bahiana | reverse complement strand
CCCTTTTGCGGCCCCCAAAAAAAAAAATTTTTACGGGAAAGCCCCAAAAAAGGCGAAATCTTAATAGATGTGCACGATTTTTAACCTTAATTATCGCATGATCTGGAAATTTCGATCACCATAAAAACCTTGCCGATTTCAACTTTGTCGATATAAATCGCTCAACACTAGTGAAGATCAGTGGGCTTCTTACATTCTTGTCCTGAGCATGGCTCTCTGTTAAAACTAGTGGGTGACACAGAGGACCCACCTTTTGCCCATGACATCTTCATTCTAGGTATACAACAATCAGGTATACTTGCTAAAACATTAATTGAAGCAGTTTGTTCCACATTGGAAAAATAAAGCTCCCTTCTTCCAAAAACCAGTGCCTCACTTGCTTCTGGATTGTGTCTTTTAATGGAGTTCAGCCCTACTAAAATGACTAGAACTGACCTGCAATACCACATAAAACCTGTGGAAAGGTGTGGCACTGTTTTCCTATTCCTGCAAAACCCCTTTATTGTTATTAAGACCCTCTAGTTGGAAGGCAATTGTTTGTAACATATGAATTTATCTTATCACTTACATTACTGTGAAATTAGTATTATTTTTTTATTTCATTTAAAAAAAATGTTTGTTTAAAATAAACCATCAAACTCTTTTAATTCTCTAAAAGCTTGAACAATTGTTTTGTATTTGCAGATCAGCTATGGAGCCCGGGACTCACTTCTGAGCAACAGGTTGTTGTATCCCAATTTTTTCCGCACTGTCCAAGACTACAGGGTATCACATTTAGCAGCTGCAAAGTTATTCAAACATTTTGGATGGAACTGGGTTGGGATCATAACATCAAAAGACGACCCTGGAGAAAGTGAACTGCAACATCTGAGCGAGGAGTTTAGTACAGCGGGAATTTGCATTGAATTTACTCTTAAATTGTCCTTAACACATGCTATGAATATTCATTATGAAGTGCTGAGAGCCTCATCTTCTGAGATCATCATCATTTTTGGGACAACGACAATGACTTTTACCACATATTTTAATTTTTTATATCCGTTTCTCAAGCAAAAAACTTTAATCTTTCTTACTTTTGGTCAAATGCAAAAGAATTGTCCTCCGCTAGTGTAGAGGAGATACTGGATCGTAGCTTGTTTTTCACTTCTCCGATGCGTCCCTTCTCTAAATTACAGAGTTTTTTATACAATTTTCATCCACTCAACCGACCAGCTGATAAGATACTTGAAGACATCTGGATGTACTCATTCAGGTGTCTGTCAGGGAACGACTATAAGAATTATCTTTTCTCAAGAGTTACTGGCTATGATCTTTATAACTGTAGTGGAAGGGAAAGTTATAGAGGTCTAATGAATTATTCTGCAGATCCAGCCACCTACAAAGTATGGCTTTCAGTCAGGACTATGGCACAAGCTCTGCATGACTTGAATATGGCTCTGAATGTGATTGGAGGAAAAAATATAAAAACATTTCAATTCCAACACAAGGTGAGTGAAGTATAAGACTATACAGAGGATCAAATAGTCCTGAATGTTTTGAATCGCAGAAACTCTTCTTCCATCTTCCTCTCCTGCACATTAGGTCAACAGGAGTTTCTGTGTTATGTCTGTCTTCTGTTGTCTATGTTTATTTAAATAGGTTGCATGGCAACTGCTCATAATTTTTTCTTGTTGGCTGACCTGGCCATGCACCCGAGCTCACCAGCATACTCTATGACGCTCAGCTGAAAATAATCGTTTGTGCAAAGTATAGAGGCAATTTCCCTGTCTTGTTCTGTTGTGTTGGATTATTCTGTCTTGTAGCCTATTGTATAGTTCAGGTGTGTCAGACTGAAGTATCTTGTGTCTTGTCTTTGTCTTATTTGATCAAGTGCTGAACAGTTTTTGAGAAATATTCATTTGGATAATTTCTGTTCAGCCTTGCCCGGGACTTACTGAGTTCTAAAGCCACTTATTGTATACGGTTCAGATGTAGAGGTAGTTGTAGGGCAAGCTTTTGAAGGATAGATAAAATTAATACCTTTATTAATTGTGATTCTGACCACGTAATTTATGTAATACACTGCATTGCTTGTGATAAATTATATGTGGGAAGCACAATAAGAAAAATCAGAATCAGAATAGCAGATCATTTGGCAGATATTAAAAAAGAAAGCAGTACACATTCTGGGGCAGCGAGACACTTTGCAGAGGAACATGCTGGTTCCATAACAGATTTCACCTATTATGGGATTGAAAGGGTGCAGAAACCTAGCCGAGGAGGTGATTAGGAACATGTGGTTCGCATACGTGAAGCTTTTTGGATATGTGAGTTAGAGTCTAGAGTGCCGAATGGCCTAAATTATAGGAATGCCCTGTCTTACATATATTGAATTTTCTCTAGAACTAATATATTAATCTTTGTTTAAAAATTACATGAAGTTTCATTCATAAAAATAAATAAGGCATTGTAAAGTAACTATGTTTATCAATGGGAGGATATCATGTTTTTAAATAGTAGGAAGTGACGTCTCGTCGACACACTGATCCTCCCATTATTTCTAGCATAAAGCACAACAGCTAACACTGTGTATTTGTAACCGTGAACAAGGGCTCATAACACCGAGCCTGAAACGTGTTGGTTTCATTGCTGTTTGTACCTTGCAACACTGGATCAAAGAATAAATCTATACGTTGTGCATGTTACCGCTGGTTCCAGTTAATCTTTGCTTCATTTATGCCTAATTAGTTCTGGTTCACAATACACAGTTCTTGAGAAAGACCTCTCTTGAACAGCACAACTAGATATAGGCAAATTTCTCAAAAATTCGATTCGCCAACTTCGCCGAATTTTCCAACAAAATTTGTTTCGGTCCGAATTACTTCGGGCGAATCGCGTTAAAAAACTGCTATTTCCAGGCTGCAGAGAGCCTGTAGGGTGCTGTAGAACGTTGTGCGATGCTTAAATATGCAGAGGGAGCTTGGTCTTCATACAATGTTGTGTTTTAGTATGTCACGCATATGACTGCCGCCGCTCTTAGAATCGCTTCACTATAAAATTCCCTAGGCACTTAATAGGGCAAAACTGACCAAAAAACTGAAGAGGGAATGTAGCCTGATAAAGTCATGGCAGCGCCAGCTGGAAAAATACAAGCCGAGGGCTAAAATCCTACCATAGCGTCAAAGAACACAGTAGTAGGCTACTGGATCCAGCACAAGTCTCAGCACAGTAAGGGGACGTCACAGCAGGAGTCACCCTGTGAGGCCACAGCATCCGGTGTCATCTACCAGCCATGTGTTGACCACACACTAGGTCATACACTTTCTCCCAGATGACATCTGACAACCCCAGCCAAGAGTCGGTGGGTTTGTCACACACAACCCCTAGTTGGCATGGCCCGGGTTCAGGTGAGGGGCTCTCACCAGTCCTCAACCCACCTCTGCCCCGTTCGCTTCCCACAGCCAGAGAACTACTATGTGCTGTGGCCTCTGCGCCACTATACAGTGAGGACCAACTATTTGAGGACAGTGGGCAGAAAAGAGGTGGGGAAGACATCCACTGCTTCTTGCAGAGCGGGCAAATAGTGATGAGGAGAGTTGCAATGGGGGGTTATGTTGCGAGCGTTCAGGCTTTGTACAGCGACACCATTGAAGAGGACGGCGGTGACAGGCAAACACTAATCGATGTAGCCGATCGCACATGGGAGCCGGGAGAAGCAGGCGAGGCTGGGACAAGGTAAGGTGCCCTAGTTAAACAAGACATAAAGTGCCCCCCAAACAGAAAATTCAGTCCACTCCATGCCTCCTTGTGCCCCCTTTTCTCCCTGGGATGAAGTGGCGCCCTATGCGGTCGCCTACCCTCGACTACCCATTGTCCCGGCCCTGGAAGCATTCCGTTATCTCTACATTAAGTTTTAGGAGACGGGAGGAGAAGAAGGAGGCTTTGGACGACAGACAATCTGGGATCTTGGACAGTAGAGAGTTAATGTCTGGGCCGGAGATGTAAAGTTGGGTGTCATCAGCATACTGGTGGTTTTGAAAGCCATGTGATGCCATCAGCTGACCCAGACCGACAGTGTACAAGGGTTCATCATTATCATTGGGAGAAGAGAGCAGCAGCTTGCGTGTCAGGCAGTTGCGCAGCCCCTAAGTCGGCGGTGTGGCCGGGAGTCAGCAGGGTGGCAGCAGTGCGAGGTTGGGAGCCAAACAGCCATGATTTAGACCACCCACTTTGCAGGTCCCAGAAAGTAGCGGCACAGGGGCTCACCGGGTCAGCGGCAGTAAGAGTCAGTCAGAGGGTTAAACATAACTATATGTAGAATCTGTGGGCAGAAAGTAAAGCGTGACCAGGGACCTAACGTTGGCACTACGGCCCTGCATGAACATCATGCAGTGTCACCATACGTTTTTCAGATGTGGTGGTCCATCCTGTCCCAACAGCTGTAGCACCCAGTGGCACGCTTCCCATTTCAGGCAGTCATGGCTTCACCACCTCTGCCGAAGACAACTCCCTGTCTATTACATCATCTACCGGGCCAGATACTCCTGCGCCTCGGCACTCATGGTGCCAGCAGTCGTTCACCGAGACGATTGCCAAGAGACAGCAGTATGCGTCTAGCCATCCCTAAGTGCAGAAGCTGACCGTGCTCCTGTCCAAGTTGGTGGTACTGCAGTCCCTCCCTTTTCAAGTGGTGGACTCTGCACCATTCAAAGAACTTGCCAGGAAACTTGGCATTCACTTAAGCCATTGAAACGACATGGGTAGTGGCTCCTCTGGATCACCGCCAGCGTTGGTAGCGGCCACGCCAGGGTGCGGGGTCTAAGTAGGTCCCGGTTTCACCAGAGCCCGCCGCAAAGCAGGATGGACTTTCTGCGGCGGGAGTCCTACAAGGTTGCTACCCCAGGCACGACAAGCTTGAGGTGGCAGCCGAGGTGCAGCGAGGTACCGAATCGTACGACGAAACTTGTAGTCAAAGGTCAAGCCAACAGGTCAGGGCAGGCGACGGAGATATGAGGTCAAGGTAATGTAGCAGAAAGGTCGGGTACACGGGCAGACAGGAACTGATGAACAGGGGAAATTGATGAACAGGAATAAATATATTAACAGGAGGAAATCATTGAACAGGGGGAAATTGATGAACAGGAATAAATATATTAACAGGGTGAACTATTGAACAGGGGGAAATTGATGAACAGGTAACGGGGGAGGGCCTCCCCTTTTTCCACCGTTAACAAGGGAGGGCCTCCCCTTTTTCCACCATTAACAGGGGAGGGCCTCCCCTTTTTCCACCATTAACAGGGGAGGGCCTCCCCTTTTTCCACCGTTAACAGGAAGGGCCTCCCTTTCCACATTAAAAGGGGAAGCCTCCCCTTTTTCCACATACAGGGAGGGCCTCCCTTTTTCCACCATTAACAGGGGAGGGCTTCTTTTTTCCATTGTTAACAGGGGGCCTCACATTTTTCACCATTAACAGCGGGGGCCTCCATTTTCACATTAACAGGAGGGCCTCCCCTTTTTCCACCATTAACGGGAGGGCCTCCCCTTTTTCCACCGTTAACAGTGGAGGGCCTCTCCTTTTTCCACCGTTAACAGGGGAGAGCCTCCCCTTTTTCCACCGATAACAGGGGAGGGCCTCCCCTTTTTCCACCATTAACAGGGGAGGGCCTCCCCTTTTTCCACCATTAACAAGGGAGGGCTTCCCCTTTTTCATACAAAGCCAGTTTTGCAGCTTTGTCTTTTGCTTCTTTTTTGTTCTGCCCCAATCCAGTTTTGTACTGAATTTAACCAACAATGGCACAGAATGCAAAATAAGCACCTAAGACATTCCCAGTAGTTATGGTCTCCTTCAGTTCAGGTTCCATACGCTGCATTTGAACAAACTGGTGTAATGCAGAAACTGGATTCAAACCACCACGTTTATACTTCATGAGTAAGAAATAAATCCACAGCACGCAAGGTATATGCTTATTAAATTGGAGTAATTTATGTGTATTTACAAAGTATTTACACAGTATCTGACAAGTTACAATAAAGTTGTTTCCATACAAAAATTCACAAAGCAATGTGTGTAACGTATTTCAAATATCGATATGGCTCAAGGAAATCGTGATCATATTTTGTGGAACGTTTCGACTGAGCCTTCAGTCTTTGTCAGCCTGATCACTAAAAGAGAATGACAATGTAAGCCACATACAGTATATACAGAATAATATGCAAAATAATATATACACTGGAGTGGAAACAAATGAAAGAAAATAAGAGACGGGAAACAAAAAAGAAGCAAGGAAGAACAGATTAACAAAAGAAAAGAAAAAAGCGAAAAAAAGGGAAAAAAAGAGAAGATTGAAAAAATGGAAAAAAATAGGGGTAAACAGGGAGATAAATTGGGAAAGGAAAAACAATCACCCATTAGTTGTAAAACACTGGAAGTTATGGTAGGAAATACAATAAAGAAAAGGGGTGTAATTTGGGGGAAAAATAAGAAATTCAGATGGGGGTGGGGATTGCAATGGGGAATGGGGGGGGGAGGAAAATGGTGTCTTACCAGTTGGCCCGGATTTGGGCAAGACTAGGGGAAAAAAGGGGGAAAAGAAAAAAAAAACTAGAGGGAAAACAAAACAAGTAATGTAAAAATGGTTTGGTGAACGGGAAGAAAAAAGAGAGCTTACCGGGTTAAATGCGGAGCATAAGGGGAAGGGCCCGGGATGCGGGGAGGCAGGAAGTGTAGGGTCCACGAGGGGCTCGAGCGGGGGCCCCCGTTTAAAAAGGGGAGCCGGGGCTTGCCCAGTGACAGAAAAATCTCGCGCAGGCGCGGTGGGGTATATAAAGAAAGCGGGCGCAGCGCCCAGTCGGGCAAGTCGGCGTACGCAAGCGGACAGGGTGGGGTATAGAGAAGGGGCGCAGGCGCAGTAAAGCCAGGGCCATGTTGGGAGCGTCAGCATCAAAGGGGAAAAAACAGAGAAGGGCCGTCCCAAAAGGGGGAAAGGAAAACAAAAAAGATTTGAAAATAGGTACACTCAATGCGGAAAGCATTAGTAAGACAAAACTTTCCCTGTTGTATAACTTTGGGAAAAAAAAATAAATAAAAAATCTAGATCGAAAGGGGAATAGTTACTAAAACAAGGTGAGTGTTTTGCTAGAAAAAAAAGGGCAAATGGGGAACATTACAAAATAATGGGAATAAAAATAATTTTAAAAATGGAGGTTAAATTCCCATATAGTAAATTAAGGGGCATTCTTAATTTTCTAAAAAGAAACGTAAAGACTAAGAATTGTAGATTGATTGAATGAAAATAAAAAATGGACAACAATTAATGCTGTTAAAAAAGTAATGACAAATGAAACTAGACAATTGGAAGGGCCCAAAATCAAATAGAGAGTAGGTAAAAAATTTAGTCACATTCCCTTTTAGGCCACCTGGGTAGTGACCCCGGCGGTGTATCCAATATGCCTCACGTTTTTTCAGTATGAGGTGGATTACCGCCACGTCGAGGTCTGGGTACATGTTCAAGAACTTGGTATCGTAATTGACTTATTTGGTGCTTTTTCAAAAAAAGGGGCTGGGGAGGAAGCCAGTCTTTTTGCACCGTATTGTCGATTATGGGGAAAATCGGTCTTTGACGCTTGGGTTTTTTCCCCCAAACTAATATTTCCGCAGGGCATTTGAGCAAATTGACTACATGCGAAGGTCACAGGAAAAAAACCCTTTCAGTTTTAGGGGAATGCCAGTCGAGGGGTAAAAAACTGTGTCGCCCTGAAAAATTTGAGCAATTGTTACAGTGTGGGCAGGGAAAATGTCCCATTTGGGAGTAGAGATGGAAATGAGAGAGGGGGTTTTGGGGGGGACCTATATCAGCCGTACTGTTGGTCCTGATATTTCTTTGGCGTTTGTAGAATTTGCTGTTTTGGGAAATTGGGAATTTGGGTAAACCCTTGCGTAAGATATGCCAATGTTTCCTTATGCTCTGGGTATTTGGGGATCAGGGGGTGGTAGTGTTAACAAAGTACATCTTTTGGGAAATGGGGGCCCGGGGCATATATGAGGTTTGTGTTTTTGGGGAAAAAGGTGTGTAGGGGAGCCCTATCAATAAATCTATGGGCCATTGACAAGTCTCACATTTCGGGCCGTTGGGTTAGAAAATTTTTGGGGCCCCGTGAACTGGGAGAAAATAGTGACTGTTTGACGTGTGATGGTGAAGCTGCTATAGGGGTAAGGTGAATTTCCCGTCGGTGGGTTTTTTAATAAATCTGCGTGAGGGCGCCTTCTGGAGATTAAGGACCCTTGTGTCCAAAAATTTATGTTTATGGGGTCTGATTGGGGGAGTGAAGGTAGTCCTGTACCCCGGGGAAATTTTTGTGGTGGAAATTTGGATATTGGGCCCGATCCCCCCGCCATATGCAGAAAACATATCAATGTATCTGTGCATGGATGGCTTTTTCGGAAAAAAAATGAATGGGTGTAGACAATGACTCTTCAAAGGGTGCCATGAAACGTATTCGCATAGGGGGGGGCTACGTTGGCCCCCTGGCGGTCCCCTTAAGTGGAGAAAAAGTCTGCCAAATAGGGAATAAAAATTTTTCCTAAACACGTAGTCAAGAGGGGGTATGCAAAAATTTTCTCTTGGATAGATAAATTTTGGGTGTAGGAGAAGGGCTATTGGGTTTAATGCCATCGTCGGTCGTAGGATGTGTACAAATATTGAGTCCAAAGTGATGAGTGTGGAGTCCCGGGGGAATGGGCTTAAAAAATGAAGGATGTTCAAAAAAAAAGGGGGGGACTCTCAATTGGATTGGTTTTGGGGCCCAAGGGTGTTAGAATTTTTTCAAGAATTGAGCAACGGAGAGAAGATGGAGTCTGTGGAGGCGACAATTGGTCGTCCCGGTGGGTTGAGTAAGTCCTTGTGTATCTTAGGAAATATATAAAAGACAGGAGTCACAGGGTGTTGTTTTAGAAGGAAATCAAAGGATAATTACTTCCTATTTGGCGATGACTTTTTTCTCCAATTACAGGGTACCGCCATGGGGTCCAACGTAGCCCCTCCCTATGCGAATACGTTCATGGCATCCTTTGAAGAGTCATATGTCTACACCCATCCATTATTTTCCGAACATGCCATCTCATGGCACAGATACATTGATGATGTTTTCTGCATATGGCGGGGGGATCAGGCCTCAATATCCGAATTTCTCACTCACTTAATTTCCCGGGTACCAGGACTATCCTTCACTCTCCATCAAGACCCCATAAACATCAATTTTCTGGACACAAGGGTCCTTAAATCTCCAGAAGGCGCCCTCACGACAGACTTATATAATAAACCCACCGCTAGGAATTCACTCTTACACTATAGCAGCTGTCATCCATCACACGTCAAACAGTCACTACCTTTCTCCCAGTTAACTAGGGTCCAAAGAATTGTGTCTAACCCACGCGACCGCAATGTGAGACTTGATCAGATGGCCCATAGATTTATTGATAGGGGCTACCCTACACACCTCGTCTCCCAGACTAAACACAAACCTCATACTACTAGACCCTATGGCCCCCATTTGCCAAAGATGTACTTTGTTAACACCTACCATCCCCTGATGCCCAAACTACACCAGAGCATAAGGAAACATTGAGCTGATATAGGTCCCGCTCAAAACCGCCTCTCTCAGTTACACATCTCTACTCCCAAAGTGGGTACATTTCCATGCCTACACTGTAACAATTGCTCAAATGTTATCAAGGGCGACACAGTTTATCACCCATCGACTGGCATTCCCATAAACTGAAAGGTTTTTTTTACCTGTGACTCTTCGCATGTAGTCTATTTGCTCAAATGCCCTTGCGGACTCATCTACGTTGGGGAAACAACCCAACGCGTCAAAGACCGATTATCCTCCCATAAGTCGACAATACGGTGCAAAAAGATCTGGCTTCCTCTCCCAGCCCATTTTATTGAAAAAGGACACCAAATAAGTCAATTACGATACCAAGTTCTTGAACATGTACCCAGACCTCGACGTGGCGGTAATCACACCTCTATACTGAAAAAACGTGAGGCATATTGGATACACCGCCTGGGATCACTACACCCAGGTGGCCTCAATAGGGAATGTGACTACATTTTTTGACCTACTCTCTATTTGATTCTGGGGCCATTCCACATTGTCTAGTTACATTTGTCATTACTTCTTTAACAGCATTAATTTGTTGTCCATTTTTTATTGTCATTTCATATCATATGCTACATATTCTTATGTCTTATACGTTTCTTTTCAGAACCGTTAAGAATGCCGCTTATATTTACTATGATGGTGAGATTTACCACCTCTCATTTCAATTTATTTCATTCCCATTCATTCTGCTAATGTTCCTCATATTGCCATTTTCTAGCATAACACTCACCTTGTTTATGTAATCTATTCCCTTACTGTATTATATGATTTGTTTATTTATTTTTACTACCAATGTTATGACAACAGGGAATTGTTAATGTCTTACTAATGCTTTCCATGCTATTGAGTGTACCTATTGTCAACATCTTGTTTTGTTGTCTTTTCCCCTTCTGGGACGGCCGTTCTCTGTTTTCCTCTTTGATGCTGACGCTCCCAACACTGGCCCATGGCTTTACTGCGCCTGCGCCTCTTCTCTATACCCTACACCTGTGCCGCTTGCTGTACGCCGACTTGCCTGACTGGGCGCTGCGCCCGCTTTCTTCATATACACACCGCGCCTGCGCGAGATTCCTCATGTCTACTGGGCATGCGCCGGCGTCCTTATTAAACGGGAGCCCGCGCTCGAGCTCTCGTGGACCGCTATACTTCCTGCCTCGGCCGCATCCCGCGCCATTCCTCTTATGCATCCCGCATTAACCTGGTAAGCTCTCTCTTTATCTTCCCGTTCACCAAGACCATTCTTACATTACTTGTTTAGTTTCCATGCTAGTTTTTCATTTCTTTCCCTTTTTTTCCCATAGTCTTGCCCTAATCAGCGGTCCATACGTGGTAAGACACCATTCCCTCCCTCCCCCTATATCCCCATCTGCAGTATCCCTACCACATCTGACTCTTCTTATTATTCCCCTTAGATTACACCCATTTTCTTTATTGTATTCCATACCATAATCTTCCAGTGCTTTTACAACTATATGGGTGAGTTGTTTTACCTTCCAATTTTATTTCCCTGTTTACCTCCTAGTTTTCTTCCATTTTACCTACATCTTCTCTCTTTTTCCTCTTTGTTTCGCTTTATGTCTTTTTCTTTGGTTTATCTGTTCTTCCTTGCTTCTTTTTTGTTTTCCGGTCTCTTATTTTTCTTTCATTTGTTTCCACTCCAGTGTATATATTATTTTGCATATTATCTTGTATATACTGTATGTGGCTTACATTGTCATTCTCTTTTAGTGATCAGGCTGACAAAGACTGAAGGCTCAGTCGAAACGTTCCACAAAATATGATCACGATTTCCTTGAGCCATATCGATATTTGAAATACGTTACACATATTGCTCTGTGAATTTTTGTATGGAAACAACTTTATTGTAACTTGTCAGATATTGTGTAAATACTTTGTAAATACACATAAATTATTCCAATTTAATAAGCATGTACCTTGAGTTCTGTGGATTTATTTCTTACTTATGATTTATGGGTTGGAATTACCCTTCCACAGAGCACCCTGATACTGCCTAGTGCACATCATTATTTAATTATACTTCATGAGTGTTCGTCACTGCTGTCCTCCTCAACGGTCTTGGTATGCAGAGGCTTACCGCTCACCAAAAAACCTCCCATGCCACTCTCCACATCAATACTGCAAGAAGCAGGGGGTGTCTGCCCCACCTCTTCGTTGCCAAGTAGCTGCTGACTGTCCTCAAATTGTTCGTCCTCACTGTATAGTGGCGCTGAGCCCAGACCACATAGTAGATCTCTGGCTGAGGGAACCGATGGGACAGAGGCGGGTTGAGGACAGGTGGGGGCCGCTGACCTGCTCCCGGGCCATGCCAACTAAGGGTTGTGTCTGACCTTCCCACCGACTCTTGGCTGGGGTTGTCAGATGTCATCTGGGAGGAAGTGGATGACCTAGTCAACCAATCAAAAATCCTTGGGTTGCTGAACAACACACGGCCGCTAGATGACAGCGGCAGTTGTGGCCTCACCGAGTAACCCCTACTGCGACGTCCCCTTGCTGTGCTGCGACCTGGGCCTGCTCCAGGAATGTTTGTGCCACTGCCACTCGCAGGTGAAGATCCTGCCACCTCTCTGTCTGACATACTGTTTGTTCTAAAATGTACAGACACTGTCTGATGAAGATATCTGTATAAGATAAATACACACGATGTATTTGACTCCAAATGAACCCACTAACAAGCTTGGGTAACCCTTGGATATAAATTGCGCTCCACAAATGGGCAGGAAAAATTTACTTGTATGTGTCGTTGAAAAACACTGTGTATTTTACTGAATATAAAAGCACAAACAGGCTTAATTAACCTTCGGATATGAATTATGCTACAGGCAAAATTTCTTCTTTGACGGTGAAAAACAACATTTCTTTTACTGAATACAACTGCAGAAAAATACTTAGTTAACCCTGGGATGTAAATTGCGCAAAAGAAATGTGCTGCCAACAATTACCAGCTTTGTATCGTGTTAAAATGGCGTGTATTTTACGGTACACAACAACAGAAAAACTCGTAATTAACCTTCGGTTATGAATTATGCTACAGGCAAACTTTCTTCCTTGGCGGTGAAAAAGAATGTTTCTTTTACTGACCACAACAGCAGAACAAGTCTTAATTAACCCCTGGATCTAAATTGTGCAAAAGAAATGAGCAACCAAAAATGAAGTGGTATTTGGATTGTAAAAACGCTGTTTCTTTAAATGAATACAACAGCAACAGGCTTAGATAACCCTTGGATATTCAATGTGCTCAAGAACTGAGCAGATAGCATTAAAATGTATATGCAGCTGCACTGGACGCACACTGGACTTCAGTTCCAATACCCCACAAAATCAGAATTAGAACATTAAGAGAAGCAGTCTATGAGACAAGCTGTGACACCCCCCAAAAATCGCTGTATAAAAGTTAGTTCTTTAGTGTGAGATATCAGCAGCAGCACCTTCCCTACTCAGTACAGTGAGAGCAGTATGAGCTCCCAGCGTCGCGCCCGGACTTATATAGTGCGGTGACGTCACAGAATCCCGCCGGTCTCTGATTGGCTTCATCTCTGCACATGTCATGTAGGCTACGCCTTTCTTCCTCCCAGAGTTCTTTGCCTCATGTAACGCCATTTGCTCCCAGCCATTTTATCAATTAAAAACACGCTTCGTTCCCGCGAATCACCCCAAACTTCGACTTTGTTCAGAATCGAAGTTTTCCTGAAAATCTAAACAAATTCCACTTCATTAGAATCAATTCGCCCATCTCTAAGCAGAACACATGGTCTCTAAACAGTTTTTGGGTCCCTTCACACTCATGGTACTTGTGTCCAGAGGTCCCAACAAAGGTTTTCTCACTATCCAGATTCACAGAGCCATAGCCATGCTTAGAATCACACTACTTGGTATGACTGTGAGTGGTTCTACAGCAATGATTGACATATCAGCTCTGCTGTTCCCAGCTATTCTGGTTACAGTGACATGACTGCAGGAGATTTATAAAGTGTAATACACAAGGTAATAGAGATCTAAATAGTGATGTAATAGTTATGTCAACAAACTCTGTTTCTAGAGATGAGACTCTGTAGGGAGTGACTCACCATGATTGAACTGACTGACGGCAACATGTAGCAAAGAGAGATAAGGGAGAGCAACAAGAGGTAGAGAGGTGGTCAGTATTCAGAGAAACTTGTGTACTCTTAGAGGAGATAAAATCTTTATCTCCTGCCCAAAGCAAAATCAAAACAACTATGTATTTGGCAATAATTTTCATTTATCCGTCCCTACATGATAAAAGCCAACCATTAGTGTGAGAAAACCCCTTTAATGTTGTTAGGGAAAGTGCTCATGTAGCCCTGTATATACTGATTAGCAGGAAGCCTTGCAAGTTCCTGCTTCCCGGCCCCAGCGGTCATGTCAATAGTTTCAGATGCTACTAGGTCTTATCAGACCCAGATCAGCTCTGCAGTCAGTACTAGGAGTTGTATTTCTCCTGTAACTGGGGCTAATATTTTAGCTACAGGGGAAAACATCAAAAATAAAACATTATGTTCAATAGCCCCCAAAGGTCTTTTTTTTGGACTTATAGGTTGTATAATGTGTTAAAGAAAAACAAGAAAAAGAAAAAACCCTGACAACACTAAAACATTATAGCACCTATATATAAACTTCTGTAATGGAAAAGTGACATAAAACTTTGTGCCGTGCTACTTTTGCCATCTAAAATAAATAAATATACAAGTAAAAAAGCAGACTTTTTACATTTTTTACCATTTCCACAATAAAAAAGTGTAAAAATTAAATATAATAAAGCCTTATGTGTCACAGAAAAAAGGCAAAAAATTGGTAAAATAACCGAGGCTGAAAAAGCGCTATAGGATTCAAACCTGGGAATACTATAGAAAAGGAAAATGAGCCTGGTCAAGAAGTGGTTGAAAATATCATAATCATCAGAAAACATCAGTGCACCATGACCGTCCAGCAAAATATGATCTTCCCTTCTATATGTAGAAAGAATTCCTTATACATATAGTGTAGTCCAGAAGTTCAACCAATAGCCTGCAATGTCTTCACATTACTCTATAGCCCCTCTGTTTACATTGACAGGAGTTGTCTTAGAAAACCTCCTTAATTGCTTGATACCAATACAGTGGTACCTTGACTTAAGAGCATCTTGACTTAAGCGCGTCTTGACTTAAAGGGGTGGTCTCACTACACTGATTCATCTCACCTCAGTCCTGTTTTCTTGGTTTCATTTTATATTCATGGGCATGTTTACCGGCTTCCACTAGGCTGCAGTAGAAGCCAGGTCTGTAGCTATAGCAACCAGTGCTGGCAACCTACCATGAGAGATTACACAGGTCTGTAGCTATAGCGACCTGAGGAGCTGATGCAGCCCATACAAGAGGGGATATCTAGGAATAGATAGGACACTGTTAACGGACACATATTGCAAAGTGATTTGTTTGTGCAAGATCTTTAACATCAAAAGCAATCCTTGTAGTGAGACAACCCCTTTAAGAGTGTTTTTTTAGATAAGAGCAATCACTTTGTACATTTTTGTTGTTTTGAGTTAAGAGCGAATATTTGCGATAAGAGTGAAGGAGAGCAAACATGTATTGCAGCAGCTCCTGCTCAAAAGCTCCTAATCTATAGCCATCTGTGAATTTTAAACAAGTAATATGCTCTGAAAACCATCTGCCATAACAGCAACATTGTGTGAAACCCTCCTAAGTGAAGGGGAAAAAATGGAGAATTTAAGTTTAGCGATCTCCTCCACCTCCATCTCTGGCTGACTTTCAAGGTGAATACACTTATAAAACCAGTTTATTTCTGTCAGGATCATGCCCGACAGACCCCCAACTTTGAGTTCTGTTCGCCGGCCACGGCCGTTGCGATGAAAACCATGGTTTTTAACATAATACTTTGTATTCTTAGTTACCAGTGTGAACTGAGTCCTACCTTCCCTGTGTGTTAATTGTTTCCTGGAAAACACCCGGGGCCAGGAATCCTCCAGCACCCTTTTAGTTAAACTGTGTTCCTCTTTGATTGACAGCTTTGTTTCCCTATCCGGTTTTGTGTTCTTTCCACCTATTACCTCTGCTCTGTGTTCACCGGTTCCCTATATAAGGATTCCCTTACCTGTCCCCTGTGCCTGTTATATTGGGTCTTTCCTATATCTTTAGCTTGCTTTTCTCTTATTGGATTTTCTGGTTACCTGACTTTGCTTGGCTTCTGACTATTCTTCTCCTCCTGATTTTGTACTGCATTGCCCGACAGTTACCGACTTGGCTCATTTTGTGTTTTTTTCTCTTCTGTCTCCTGATTTGGTACTGCGCTGCCCGCTTGCTGCCAACCTTGCTTGCCTGACGTTCCCTTATTGTGTTTTGTATTTGTTTGTCTGTGTCTTGTGTTTCCACGTATTCAGTATAGTGTTCAGTCTTCTGGTTGGGGCCGACCTTTTAAGGAGTCGGGTACCCCCAAAAGGCAGGGACAGTGGTTGGGACCAGCGTCAGGGCCTCACTCTGTCTGTGTCTTCTCGTGTGTCCCTGACCGGTCCCTTACATTATAACAGGCCCATATTCCAGTCAACTCCCCCGGCGGTTCAACATGAGCACCGACTTGTCGGTCACTGACCGCCTGGACGAGTTGACGACCCAATTTCAGGGCATGGTGGGGCTTATGAATCAAATTTCGCAGCGTCTGGATGCCATAACGACCCCGGTACCCGGACTTACCACCCCATCTGTGTCCCTACCTGCCCCTGTTTTTGTGGATCCTAGCACCCGTCAGAAATCTAAGATGCTGCTACCGGATCGCTTTGATGGTAATCCTGACAGATTCCGAACCTTCCGGGAATCCTGTCATCTATTTTTTCGCTTCAACTATTTTTCCACTGAGGCTGAAAAAGTAGCAATTGTTGTGTCTCTCCTCCAGGGCCCACCTCAGGATTGGGCATTAGCTATACCCCCTGAAGCCCCTGAGTGGAGATCAGTGGACAGATTTTTTTTTAGCTCTAGGCCATGTTTATGATAATCCCAACCGTGCAGCACGGGCAGAATCTCAGCTGTTAACTATTCAGCAAGGCCGTCGCTAGGCCGAAGACTACTGTTCCGAGTTCCGCCAATGGTGTACGTTAACCGGGTGGTCTGACCAACCTCTAAAAACCCTCTTCAGGCAAGGGCTGTCTGATGCTGTAAAAGATGCTATGGTCAGCCACCCAACCCCTGAGACCCTGAATGACTTCATGACTTTGGCTGTAACTATTGACAGAAGACTAAGGGAGAGACGCAGGGAAAAGCAAGGGGGTTTGGTTCTTCAGCTCAAGTCAGACTTTCCTGTAATACCTCCTTCTAACTTCTTGGAGAGTTCTTTTCTTCCATCTCCCTCTCAGTGTTCTGGAGAAGAACCCATGGTGTTGGGTTGCATATCTGCTGCTACCAGGAGGAGCCACCGGTTGGAGAACGCCTTGTGCCTTTATTGTGGGAAACCGGACCATTTTCTGAGAAACTGCCCAACTAGGCCCAAGTCACCCCGAGGAAACACCAAATGCCTGAGCAATTTCCAGGAAGGTAACTCGGATGTACAGGTACCTCCTAACTCTAATAACCAGTTTGTTTTGCCTGTAGTAGTAAGACATTCAACTTCTCAAGGAATAAGCCAGCTCGTGTGTAGGAAATTCGCATGCAGCTGGGAAATGTTTAAAAATCTTCAGACTTTATTGAGCCATTAAAAAGTTCCAGACATGGAATCAAATAGAAACCAACGGGAGATGCAGCAGTATGGTATAAGCACACTCAAAACAACAGCGATGCATTTTGGGTCACGTGACCCTTCATCCTGGCATGCAAACAGGTGTAACTGCACAATTTTAAATAGTAAGAGAACCGGAAATGACGTGTAAAACTTTGATCCATTAACTGTTTCAGTTCTCACAACATAACAAACAGAATAAAAAATTTTTAATAGACAAATATATTGTAGTTACTTAGATGTGCTAGACATGATTCAATAATAGTATTGGATGTCCTGCTTAATATTCAGACCGCGAGGGAAGCGCGTTTCCAAGTGGAATATCCACCACGCTTCCCTGGCTAGCAACTTCTTTTGTAAGTCACCTCCATGTGGAGAGCGATCAATGCGCTCAATACCCACGACTGTTAGAGATCTCAGGTCTCCCTGATGCACCTCAGCAAAATGTCTGGATACGGCAGACGTCCTAAAACATCCCGGTCGCAGTGCATCTGACAGATGACGGCGTATTCGGGACTTCTGTGGTCCCGTAGTACAGCCCACATATTGAACGTGGCAATGCTATCAGGTAAATTACCATTTTAGAGTTGCAATTTATGAATTTTTTAATGGGGAAAGATCTACCATTTGAAAAAGAGGAAAAAGTGGATGTTTTTTTCACATAAGAGCAAACAGTACATATGTTATGGCCACATTTGAAGAAACCCTTAACGTCTAACCATGTAGTTTCATTAGATGTGATAGAAGTGTACATACTATGTGATATCCTGGACCCTATAGTAGGGGCTCTGCGGGGTACAAATCTAGTGTTAAATTTTAAAAGATTTTTCATGTGTTGGTTGACATATAGTATGGGCAGATGAGTTTTAACAATGTTGATTATTTTATGATACTGTTTACTATAATTCGCTACAAATGTGACTTGATTTTTATTTTTGTTGTGACTTGTATTTTTCTTTTGAAAAAGTTGCGATCTTTGAATTTTAGAGACTTTGTCTATGGCCTTTTTGAGTACTTTTTCAGAATATCCCCTAGTTCTCAGACCTTCACAAATCTGATTTTGTTGTGACAGGAATTCTTGGGCAGAAGTGCAATTGCGTTTGGTTCGTATCAGTTCTCCAGTTGGTATATTATTGGTAACATGTGGGGGATGGCAAGAATTCGCTCTCAGGATAGAGTTTCTCTGAGTGGGTTTTTTATATGGTTTCACTTGTATATATTCACCATCATGACCAATCAATGTAACATCTAAATAGTTCAGTGATGTAGGATTATATTCATGTGTGAATTGAAGTTGCATTTCATTGTCATTAATATAGGAAATGAAATTGGATATAGATAGACTATCCCCTACCCAAATAAAAATGAGATCGTCGATGTAACGAGAGTACCATTTTATGTACTTAGAAAAAGGTTGATTGGTGTTGAATAAAAAATTTTCCTCCCAGGCTGCCATGTAGATGTTCGCCAATGATGGTGAAAATCTAGCGCCCATTGAGGCCCCAGTTAGCTGCTGGAAAAAGAAGACGATTAAACATAAAAAAAATTGTGGGATAGGAGATAGTCTACTGCCAGGATTAGAAAGTTTTGTTTTTCTTTAGGAAAGCCACTATAGCGTTCCAAAAAATCAGTTAATAAAGGGAGGGCCTGGCCGTGAGGGATGCTGGGGTATAATCCCACCACATCACAAGACAGCCAGTCCCCACTGCAGACCACACCATTGATTCCAGAGAAAACACCAACTGCCTGGTGTCCCTTAGAAATCCTGGAAGACTCAAAACCAGATGTTGTAATTGGATGTTGACCCATCGTCCCAGCTGCTCATTTAAAGAGCCAATGCCAGAGACGATGGGTCGAAAGGCTGGTGGAAATCCACCTTTGTGTATTTTGGGGAAAGCATGTATTATAGGAATAACTGGATTTTTTATATTCATTTTTTCCGCCAGGTTACTGGTTATAACTCCCCAAGCTACACCCGGATTAAGGACATGTAATAGGTCTTTCCTATATGTCTCAGTAGGATTATATGTGAGATGTTTATATTTGTTGGTGTCTTGTAACATTGTCAGTAACTCTCTCCTATATAAACCACTGTCTAAAATGACAATGCCCCCCCCCCTTTGTCTGCTTGTCTGATTACCACTCTATCATTATGTTCTAGATTTGTCAAGGCTATACGTTCCTTATAGGTCAAATTAAAATGCATTTTATTATGATCATTTAAAACTTCATTTTCATATAAGGAAATCAAGTCCTCCTCAATTCTCTCTTGAAATATGTCCATAGTGGACAATCTAGAATTGACCGGATAGAAGTCAGTGTTGGTGACTGTAAATTCTGCCTCCTGTTCTTCGCTATCTGTGTAATCTATACCAGACTCACTAGATAGCTGGCGCAATTGTACAATGCCAAAAAGATCATGAAATTCTGGAATGACATCTTCACAGCTAATTATATCAGAACTTCTGTCATGTTGAGTTTCAAGAGGTTTGCTTGTCGAGTCATGATTGACTCAGGTGCTGCAGGTAGTTTTATCAGCATGGCTGTTGCTCAAGCCTTGGGGTTGGAACTAGGTCCATTGTGTTCTCCCCTTTCAGTTTTAAGTGTTGATTCTACCTCCCTAACCGGAGGAAGAATAAAATATCGTACTGCAGAGATCACTTTAGATGTTGGGAGTTCGCATACCGAAAAGCTTTCCTTTTTTGTCATGGAGAAACTCACTGCGGATATTATTCTTGGGTTGCCCAGGCTCCGCCTCCATAATCCTGTGTTCGACTGGAGGACGACTGAGTTGATCATATGGGGGGACTCATGTGGTTCTCATTCGAAGACAGCGCACTCCTTGGTGTGTGCTGTGATTGATACTCACGATATTTCAGAATGTAATTCCGTCTTCAATGGCAGCTTTGATGGAGACATGGTGAATAAACTGCCTCTGCACCAGCCTGATGTTTGCACTATAGACCTCTCTCTGGGGGCAGAGCTCAACTATTCTGCCCCGGAACGAGAATCTATGTACCAGTATATTGAGGAACCTGAAAATATTCTTTCTCCGGGAGTAGTTGTTGCCGCCGTGAATTCAGATCTTGTGTCCTCAACTACAGACACACCAAGTTCTGCTCCTTCCGAGCAGCTCCACTTTTGCTATGACGATGGTCTCCACCTCACGTATTCCGCCGTTACAGGTTGTGAAACTAAAATTGAATCCGCCGTTAAACGACTGTGCACAGTCTGGGCTAGGAGTCATAAGACTCTAAAAAACGCCCAACTAAAACAAATCAATAAAAAACGTCAACTCAGACCAGAAAGGCTCCGTCTTCGAGTTCCATCAGCAAAATATACCCCCAAGCTGGTAAAGGGAAAACTTCACCAAGCCCACCCTGGTAAACCTGGAGGGTCTGTGGAGGGTCCGGTGGCCCCTCCTAAAGGGGGGGGGTACTGTCAGGTCATGCCCAACAGAGCCCCAGCTTCGAGTTCTGGTCGCCGGCCACGGCCGTTGCAACAAAAACCATGGTTTTTAACATAATACTTTGTATTCTTTGTTACCAGTGTGAACTGAGTCCTACCTTCCCTGTGTGTTAATTGATTCCTGGCCAACACCCGTGGCCAGGAATACTCCAGCACTCTTTTAGTTAAACTGTGTTCCTCTTTGATTGACAGTTTTGTTTCCCTATCCGGTTTTGTGTTCTTTCCACCAATCACCTCTGCTCTGTGTTCACCGGTTCCCTATTTAAGGATTCCCTTACCTGTCCCCTGTGCCTGTTATATTGGGTCTTTCCTATATCTTTTGCTTGCTGTTCTCTTATTGGATTTTCTGGTTACCTGACTCTGCTTGGCTTTGGACTATTCTTCTCCTCCTGATTTTGTACTGCATTGCCCAACAGTTACCGACTTGGCTCATTTTATGTTTTTTTTCTTCAGTCTCCCGATTTGGTACTGCACTGCTCGCTTGCTGCCAACCTTGCTTGCCTGATGTTCCCTTATTGTGTTTTGTATTTGTTTGTCTGTGTCTTGTGTTTCCACGTATTCAGTATAGTGTTCAGTCTTCTGGTTGGGGCCGACCTTTTAAGGAGTCGGGTACCCCCAAAAGGCAGGGACAGTGGTTGGGACCAGCGTCAGGTTGGGACCAGCGTCAGGGCCTCACTCTGTCTGTGTCTTCTCGTGTGTCCCTGACCGGTCCCATACAATATCTTTCCATTCTCTTTTTGTTATATTGTATACAGTGGAGTTATACAGGGCACATCTTTGTTTATTAACATGTAAAAAATTGTGGTGGTTTTGGATGCCTGGAACAGATTCCTGAAGTTTCAATTCATTTCTATGGGAAAGTTTGCTTTGAGATAAGTGCAAATTGAGTGAAAAGCAAGATCACAGAATGAATTAAACTGGTTTCTAAATATATCACTGTAGTTCAGAATTTCTGTAGGTTGGAGCATGGAGAATGAGGATACCTCTATTTCACCATATGTTTCACAATGTGCTTATTTCCAGTTCCGCACTTTCGTACATAGGACACGATACAGGAGTCCATATAATGAAGATTGCTATTTTAATGAGAAGGGAGAAATGCCGGAACCTCTAGAGATCAATAATTATTTGGTAGTGGAACTGAAAGTAGAGGGCCGCTTCTGGAATGATACCCATCTGAAATTCGTAGGGAGGTTTGATCCCTCACTTACCGAAGATCAACAGATAATGATTTCTCTAGAGAGGATACAATGGAGACTCGGGAAGGTAACTAACAAATTCTTTAAAAGACAAAGAAAATGTGAGAAAGCATCATTGTGTAGATGATCGAAAGCTGAGGCTGTCATTCCGATCAACTAGTAATGAGGTCATCAACCTCTCTTCAATCACTGAAGGTCTCGTTGCTGGGACACCCATCAATCACTAGAAGGGGGTCCTGAGCCTTCTGCTCCTCCAGACTACATGATGGGAGTGATGAGTAGGGTAAATGGAGCAATGCTTCAGTTGCTTTATGGCTTCCACCTGGCATTATTCAGCAGGTTAACAATCCTCAAGACAGCAAGGAATGTCAGCAGGGTCTCTACCAGATTGTAACACTTGGTCTGTCCACTCACCATATTTATTAGCACATTAGCCTTTATTGGACCAGCTGGGATGGCAGCCTACGTGTGTACAGTATCCACAGGTCCTGGTACAAAATCCATTTGCTGCAGTAGGTCATACACCCAATTATACACTTCTCCCCAATGAACTTGTAATTTCACTCTGATATACCAATCACTTCCATATATCATCATTAAAGTCACAGAAAGTTTCATTCCAACATGTCCATCTTGGAGTAATGGTGCAGTAGTAAATTTGTCCATGAGTTAGAGGTTTGCTCACCACAATGACTAGCTTTAAACATGTAGGGAAAGGTAAATGAAAACTATCACAAAACACAGTGCCAAGCAAGAGGGTAACAATGTTTTGAACTTTTGACTTTTAGGCTTCATATCTCACCATCCAATACAGCTTTGAATGTGAGACTACCGTTGTTTTGTAAACCATCATCTTAGCTATCTCATACATCAATGGGACTTGCAACTAGTTAGCATATGCTTAGTTCTGCAGATTCTTGTCAAATAACTTAGTTACTGTTTTACTTCTAAAAATCTAAAGTTCAAGTTTTATTATTTTGTAAATCCACCTTTGCCCTTCAACACTACCTAAATCCTTCTGGGCATGTTCTCAATTAAATTTAAGCATGTCTTGACGAAAATCTGATCCCAGGTCTCTTCTACATGTTACCAATGTTGCTGTATACTGCTCTATTCACAGCTTTTTCTTCAACTCTACCCCCGTGGGTTGAGATCTGGGGGCTGTGGAGGCCAATCCAGCAACTCCACTACATCGTCATTGTACCACTTCTTTGCCAATCTTGACATATGCTCCAGGCCAATGTCCTGCTGGAACACTAAGGGGGACATGTCTGAAAACTGTCTTGGTCTAAGACTTTTCTTGTTTCCCATAGCAACCAATCAGAGGGCCCCTCTCATTTTTACAGAGCACTATATGAAATGAAAGGGACGCTCTGATTGGTTGCTATGGGAACAAGAAAAGTCTTAGACCAAGACAGTTTTCAGACATGTCCCCCGAAGTTGTCTTTTAATACCTATAGTACTCAAGTGTACGAAGTAACTCGTCTTGTAGCATCCTCACATATAGCTCAGCATTGAGATCACCATCGATTCTGGTCAAGTTTCCAACACTTTTGACTGTGAAACATCCTCATATTAACAGGCTTCCTCCACCGAACCGGACAGTTCCCTAAATTTCTCGCTCCATTCGGCCCTTTTACCTTGATTCTTTCAGATCCATTTGCCCCCATCAGAGCCGGATCTATTGACTTTCATCTCATCGCTGCAAATCACCTGTTTCCAATCTTCCATTTTTCATACTTTTTTGTAAACTCTTTGCTGAAGCTTCATATGATGAGATTGAAGTCGCATCTTCTTCACCTTTTTTCGGGCCATCATTACACACCTTTGTAATAGGAGTTGCCCGGTGCTTGCACGGATGTCTGTGATCTCACTCTTATGAAGTCTACGAGCCGCCTCCACTGCTGTGTCTGTTGCGTTAGAACTGATCGACCTTCTGATGAGCGACTTGTTGACTCTGATATTTTGCCTGGACGTCACCTCTTGGCTTCTAAATGGATGGACTTCATTTCATATTTCTCCAGCTTTCATGGCCTCACATGATGCAGTTTGGCAATTTTCTTGGCCCAGAGACACTATTGATGAGTTGGATGATGCGGCTTCTCTCTTCTTGGGAAATCTTCTTCATGACTGCTCGAACCAGTGACCTTCTGGGGAATCAGTCTAATAACACACTGAGCTATTCGAGAATGTGAGGACAGATTGTAATTTGTAGTAACAAATAGAAAAAGATTGTCCCACCGCCAGGAGCAAAACAGTAACAATGTAGTTACATGATAAGAATCTGCAGAATTAAGCATATGCTAAATATTTGCAAGTCACATTTGTGTATGAGATAGCCAGGAGGATTTTCTATAAAATGATGGGAGTCTCACATTCAAAGCTGAAGTGGATGGTGAGACATGAAGCCTGAAAGTCAAAAGTTCAAACATTGTTACCCTGTTGCTTGGGACTTTAGATTGCTGTCTTGATTTTGCTTTGTTCACAAGATAAAGAAGATATTATCTACTATACAAAAGTTTCTCTAGGTTACCAACCACCTCGCTCTGCTCTCTTTAATCTTTAATTGCTACAAGCTGCTCTCTACATGTGATGAGTCACTCCCTGCTGAGTCTTATCTCTATGACAGGAGTTTATCTAATTAAATGAGCAGTTTTAAGCCGTAAAGGTTCTGCAGCCTTGTGCACTACAGATTATAACCCCCCAGCAGTCATGTCTCTGTAACAGGAATTGCATGGAATAGCAGACCTGATATGCCAATCACTGCTATAGAATCACCCACACCCTGAAGAGGAAATGTGAGTCTGAGACTGCCTATGAATCTGTGAAGCTGCATGGTACAACAACCCTTTTAAGTCCAGATAATTTTTTCTTTTCTATTTTGTAGGCACCAAACGGTCTGTGCTCTGCACCCTGCCCTCCAGGGAGTAGACAAGTGACGGGGACAACCTATCACTCCTGCTGCCATGATTGTATTCCCTGCTCAGAAGGACATATATCCAATGTATCTGGTAACTTTAAATTTCACATGTTTCCTTAAAGAGTCTAGAGTTCTGCTGGTTCTGATGATCTTACATTCCCTGTACATCAACCCGTGGAAATGCCTGTCATTTTGGCCTTCGGGATGCAGTAACTGTTCCTGTTCTTTCCTTTCAGCACTCCCAGTGCCAGGGCTTTTTCTATTTTTCTGCTGAGCTTTCCGAGTGAGGACCGGGAGCCTTTCTCACATTCGAGTTATTTAATTTGGCTTGGACCATTTATTCACTAAAAGTAACCATACTGGCCTTGCCTAAATTTATATTGACACTGGCCCCATGAGCACTTACCCCACCCCCATCAGCATTGACCCCGCTCACATCAGCTTCTTTCTCCACAATTGTATATACTGAGCTGAAGAACTCATTTAGTATCTCTGCCTTCTCCTGATCCCCAATAAGCAGCTCCCCAGTACTGTTATTTAAGAGTCCTACATGCTCTGACTTTGTTTTTTTGGTATTTATATGTTTAAAGAATTTCTTGGGCCTTGTTTTGCTGCCCTTGACCATCTGCCTTTCATTTTGTATTTTAGCTGATTTTTTCACCTTTTTACAGATTTTATTAAGCTCTTTGTACTTTTGAAAGGTTAACGCTGACCCCTCTGACTTATATCTTCTCCACTCCTATGGTTAACTTAAGAATAGGGGCTCTGTGAAGTTATTTCATTTTTTTGTATTAGATAACTTACCTGCAGATGTACGTTATCTGGAGATGTATGTTCTGGGACTACCATGGTTACAACTTCATAAACCCATTAGTCAATGGAGTCCTAGGTGCCATAAACATTGTCTAACACTTTCATTGTCCACAATTTCTGCCAGTGACTTCTCCTGAGTTTATATGAGAATTTTCTGATGTGTTTTCTGAGACAGGCTGCAAATTTCTTCCACCCCATAAACCCTATCACTGTGATTTACTTCCAAATGTTAAATGTCCTAAGAGTCGGATATATAATCTTTCTGTACTAGAAAGAAAGACTATGAAAGATTATATTAAGGATAGTTTTCATAAGGGCCATAATCGCCCCTCTACCCTTCCCTGTGGGAGCTGGGTTCTTTTTGTCAAGACCTTCCACAGACTACTGAGAATTGAATAAAATTACTGGTAAAAATCAGTATCCTCTTGACCTCATCCCAAATCTGTTCAGCCCGATATCTGGGACAGCCTGGTTTTCCAAATTAGATTTATGGGGTGCATAAAATTTAATTTGTATCTGCAAGAGAGATGATTGGAAGAAGGCTTTTAATACCCCTGATGGGCACTATGAATATTTGGTTATGCCCATCGGCTTAAGTAACGCACCTGCGGTTTTCCAAAACTTTGTTAGTAAAATCTTCTGAAATCTCATTGGGCGGTTTGTTATTGTTTATCTGGATGATACTTTGGTGATTTCCCCTGACTGGCCTTCCCATGTGGAACATATATGCACTGTCCTGTAGATTCTCAGGGAGAATCACTTGTATGTGAAACCGGAGAAATGTCTCTTTGGGGTCCAAGAGTTATATTTCATTGGTTATATTCTCACACCACATGCCTTCTGTATGGATCCTGTCAAAGTTTGAACGATTTTGGATTGGGTACAGCCCAACTCCCAGAAAGCTCTGTGGAGATTCTTTGGGTTTACCATTAAAGAAAGTTTGTCTGTAACTTATCATCCATAGTCAAACCTTTGACAGACTTCACAAATATAGCGGTGAATCTTAGCCATATGAAGCCATTTGTGCCTTTGAATCCTTGAAGTAATGTTTTAATGAAGCTTCTCTTCTGGTTTAACCCGATCTCTCATATCCCTTTATTGTTGAAGTGGATGCTTCCAAGGATTGGGGGCAGTTCTGGCACAAGGGTCTCCCTCTTTGACTAACCTACACCCCTGTGCCTTTTTCTCACATAAATTCTCCCCTACGGAGAAAAGTGATGACATTGGGAATCGGGAACTTCTCACTATCAAGTGGACATTTGAGGAATAACAACATTTTTTGGAGGGAATGATACATCAGATTACTGTACTCATTGACCATAAGAACCTAACTTGTATGGAATCTGCTGGATTACTCAATTCTAGACATGCTAGCTGGGCCTTGGTTTTGACTAGGTTTGACTCTCAGAGGTCTCTCCTGTCCTTGCCAGAGACATTAGACAGTTTCAGTATTTAGCTCTACTTTCAACTCCCAATAAGTTATTTGTACCACCACAGTTCAGATTTTGGCTGTGCAATGAGTTGCTTGGGTCTGTTCTCTGTAGTTATCCAGGAATATCAGGAACTTAAAGACTTATTTCTTGTTCCTATTGGTGGCTGTTCATGCTTCATGATGTTACCACCTATGAGTCCGCCTACGAGACTTGTGGTAAAGGTTACACTTGCCTAGCTTATGGGGGAACTTCATCCTTTGCCTGTTCTCCAAAGGCGCTGGTCTCATTTGTCCAAGGATTTTATTACAGACTTGCCCCTCTCTGAGGGTAAGACAGTAGTTTGAATAATTGTTGATTGCTTCTGCAAAATGTGTCATTTTGTGCCATTGGCTCAACTTCATAGCTCTAAAATATTGTCTTGTCTATGTACTGATCATGTAGTTCCCCTTTATGAGATTCTAGAGGACATTGTTTCTGACTGGGCTGTGTAGTTCATGGTTAAATTCTGGAAGACCTTCTGAACTAAACTCGGAATCCAGTTGTCCTTTTCCTTGGCGTTCCATCCTTAGTCGAATGGTCAGACAGAGTGCTTTAATCAGACTCTTGAGCAATACCTAAGTTGCTATTGTGCTGATAATCAGGCTGAGTGGCTAACATACCTTTCTCCAGCAGAGTTCGCCATTAATAATCGTCACAATATTTCCATCAATACCTCGCCATTCTATTGTAATTAAGGCTTTCATTCTCGCTTTGGTCCTTCTCATCTTATGCTTCCAATAACCCTGAGGTAGAGGTAGAATCAAATAAACTGTGCACAGCCTGGGACCAGGTTTAGTCAAACCTGAAAAAATCCCAGTTAATTCAAAAGAAGAATGCTGATAAATGATGCACTGAGGGGCAGCCTTTGTGGTGATGTATAAGGTTTGGCTTGCTGCTAAGAACATGAAATTTAAAATGCTCTGTCACAAATTGGGTCCTAAATTTGTTGGTCCTTATCCCATTACTCAGGTTATTAATCTGGTCTCTTTTTGTCTACGACTTCTTCCGGCCTTCTGGATCCACAACATCTTTCATAAGTTTCTCCACAAAAAATATGTACTTTCAGACACTTCCTGAAAAGAACCTCCCCCTCCATGTCATGTGGATTGGATTCTGAACTGTGAAGTGAACAGAATTGTGTATTCTCGGCGGGTCAGGAATGGTTTACATTATTTAGTCCATTGGAAAGGTTATAGGGGAGGAACGAACCTGGGTTTCTGCCCCGCTGTTCACGCTAATCGACTGGTGAGAGCATTCCACACTAAATTCCCCTGTGAACCTGGTCCTAGACTTAAGGGTCCAGTGGCCCACCATAAAAGGTGAGGGGTACTGTGAGCAATGTAAATATTGTCCATTAAGTGTTTCTGTCTCTTCCCAGCCTCAGCCAGGGTTTTTGTATGGAGCCTTAATGGTTAAATTATTGGGGCTGATCCCTGGCTGGGTGGGTATTTATACTCTACTGTTTCTGGCTTCTTTGCCTGTGATCTCCTTTTGTTTCCTGGCTTGTGTCTCTGTTGTTCATTGGGATCTCCTCTGGCTCTGAACTTCGGTTATTATCTTGACTATTCTTCTGCCTGCTGACTCTGTACTGTGTGATCTCCCGGTTTGACCTCAACCCACCTGACTCTGCTACTTTTCTGTTTTCTGTTGTGACTGTGCCTATTTGTTGTCCATCTGTTTGTCATCTTTTTGTTTGGCCTCTGTTTTGACTAGGGTCTGCTCAGGATAGGCACAAGAGCAGGACCGCCCTTACCAGGGCAGTTGCTCTGCATAGGCAGAGTAAGCCAGGAAAAGACTAGGGCATTCCTGACAAGCTGCTTCCAATCCTGCTTTATGTCCTGTAGTGATGCCTTCAATAAGGGGAAATTGGCATTTTTAACCCTTCCTGACATTATTTACATTTTTTTTTTTGTAAATCTGCCTTTTAATATATTACGTTTCTTATTTTATCAGATCGAACAAATTGTCAGAAGTGTCCTGATGAACAGTGGCCAAACCAGAAGAAAGATGAGTGTCTTCCGAAAGCAATAGAGTTCCTTTCATACAATCAGGACATCATGGCGACAGTGTTTTCTTCCATGTCTGGCCTATTTCTTATCATAACCATCTCTGTATCAGGGATTTTCATTTCCTTCTTGGACACTCCTATAGTAAGAGCCAATAATCGGAACATCAGCTTCATTCTTCTTCTGTCCCTCAAGCTGAGTTTGTTATGTGTGTTCCTGTTCATTGGTCGCCCAAATAATATAACCTGCATTCTCCGACAAATCTCCACTGGAGTCAGCTTCACTGTTGCCGTATCTTCTATCCTGGCCAAGACCATTATGGTTTCCATTGCTTTCAAAGCCACCAAACCTGGCAGCTCCTGGAGGAAATGGATGGGGGCTAAACTGCCCAATTCTGTGGTATCGATCTGCTCCTTAATTCAGATTCTGAATGGTGTTATTTGGTTGTCGGTTTCCCCTCCATATCAGGAGCTGGACATTGACTCTTATCCTGGGAAGATCATCATCCAGTGTAATGAAGGCTCTGTCTTGGCCTTTTACCTCATGTTGGGTTATTTGGGATTCCTGGCGGCGGTGAGTTTTGTTCTGGCTTTCATGGTGAGGACATTACCTGATATCTATAATGAAGCCAAGTACATCACCTTCAGCATGCTGCTGTTCTGCAGTGTGTGGATCTGTGCCATCCCGGCCTATCTGAGTAGTAAGGGGAAGAACATGGTCTCTGTAGAGATATTTGCTATATTGGCTTCAGAAATTGGGATTTTGGGCTGTATATTTTTTCCTAAATGCTACAATATTATTATGAGGCCAGAGATGAACAGTAGAAGACAGATGCTGGAGAAGCAGTAATTTATAATCAGAATATCCTATATAGAATATGCTCACCTAATCCTTAAGGGTTTTCCTTACCATGCTGTTTCACAGAGTCATATCACAAGGCATTATGGGAAAGGAGCTGAGAAGCTCAAGCGCCCTCTGTTGGATGTAACAAATCCTCAATTTGCTTTTGACCCACTGGATCTTTGGAAAGCAAAAAGGGATATTTAGCCAAGCCAGCATCACTCAGCTGTATACAGCCGTTTTGGGGTTTTTGTCCCTTGTCAGTACAGAGCAGAGCGATGCTGTCTTAGATAAGGGGGAGGCAATGAGTGGCTAAGAAAGTCACTCATTGCCTCCCCCTCAGCCATGACAGCATTTCTCTGCTCTGTACTTCGGCACGAATCACGTTAAAAAGCAGCTATTTCCAGGCTGCACAGAGCCTGCAGGGTGCTGTAGAACGTTGTGTCATGCTTAAATATGCAGAGGGAGCTTGGTTTGGTCTTCATACAATGTTGTGTTTTAGTATGACACACACATGACTGCCGCCGCTCTTAGAATCGCTTCACTATAAAATTCCCTGGGCACTTAAGAGGGCCAAACTGACCAAAAAACTGAAGTGGAATGTTGCCTGATAAAGTCATGCCAGAGAAAGCTGGAAAAAAACAAGCTGAGAGCTCAGGTGGCAACATTAGTGACAGAGTGTGGAGGTGACGGCGGCAGCCACAGCAGCATGAGGTCAGGCAGTGGCACAATGACATTCTGGAGGTGGCAAAAACAGGAATACGTCACAGAGTGGCACAATGACACAGTGTGGAGGTCATGGCAGCAGCAGCATGAGGTCAGACAGTGGCACAATGACACAGTGTGTAGGTCACGGCAGCAGCCACAGCAGCAGCATGAGGTCAGACAGTGGCACAATGACACAGTGTGTAGGTCACGGCAGCAGCCACAGCAGCAGCATGAGGTCAGACAGTGGGACAATGACAGAGTGTGGAGGTCACGGCAGCAGCCACAGCAGCAGCATGAAGTCAGACAGTGGCACAACACAACAGTGTGGAGGTCACGGCAGCAGCCACAGCAGCAGCATGAGGTCATCAAGTGGCAAAATGACTCAGTGTGTAGGTCACGGCAGCAGCATGAGGTCAGGCAGTGGCTCAATGACATTCTGGAGGTGGCAAAAACAGGAGTAGGCCACAGAGTGGGACAATGACACAGTGTGGATGTCACGGCAGCAGCCACAGCAGCAGCATGAGGTCAGACAGTGGCACAATGACACAGTGTGGAGGTCACGGCAGCAGCCACAGCAGCAGCATGAGGTCAGACAGTGGCACAATGACACAGTGTGGAGGTCACGGCAGCAGCCACAGCAGCAGCATGAGGTCAGACAGTGGCACAATGACATTCTGGAGGTGGCAAAAACAGGAGTAGGCCACAGAGTGGGACAATGACACAGTGTGGAGGTCACGGCAGCAGCCACAGCAGCAGCATGAGGTCAGACAGTGGCACAATGACAGAGTGTGGAGGTGGGTGGCAATACCAGTCCCTGGTAAAGATGGTTGGTGGCAGATGGAGAAACTGTCAGCAGATGTGTGGCATCAGGCGGGTGGCGGCATCAGAATAGTGGCTGAGGCAGGTAGTTTGAACCCAGACTCATTTCTCACAGTTTGGGCGAGGCGTCATGGCTGATGTAGTCTGACGCCTAAGGCATTGGTGTGTGGAAATCCTGGCCGATCCACGCCTGATTCATCTTGACAAAGGTCAGTCGTTCCACATTTCCCGTGGACAAGCGGGTTCTCCTTGGGATAACGATGGCCCCCGCCGCACTGAACACCCGCTCTGATTCCACACTACTGGCTGGGCAGGACAGCTTCTCCACTGCAAACTCGGCAAGTTGCGGCCACACATCCAGTTTGGCTGCCTAGTAGTCCAGCGGATCTTCTAACTGGGGTGGCAGAGTGCTGTCCAAGTAGGCCACCACCTGTTGGTTCAGGGACTGCTCCAGGTCCTGCTGCTGCTGCTGCTGGTGACTACCCTCCTCACTAGGCGGTGAAGGAAAGCTGCTCATCAGTGACTCCAGACTATAGGTACTGCTGATGAAGCTGGTACTGCTCCTACCCCCCCCTTCCCCCAGCAGCCGCAGCAGTAGTACGTGAGCGCTGAGGAACCCCGCGGTCAGACCTGTCAGAGGATGGACGATGCCGCACATAGGCAGCGGCCAACTGATTACGGAGGATTTCCCTATAGTATTTGAGTTTGTCCTCCCTCTCAATAGCTGGAAAAAAAGGCTCCCATTTTGGACCGGTAGCGAGGGTCCAATAGGGTGGAGAGCCAGAAGTCATCCCTCTGCCGGATGCTGACTATTCGGCTTTTCACTAGCCAGGCAAATAAGCATGCTGCAGGCCATCTGCACAAGTGACTCCGAGGGGCTCCCTGCCTCCATTTCCACTGTATACTGCCACGGTGCTTGGGGGTCATCTGCCTCTTCTTACTCTTCTACATCCCACCCCTCCAGCTGCTCCTGCTCCTCCTCTCTTGTCACCTGGGTAGAAAATCACTCTTTTCACCAGACAATGCTTCTGCACCAATGTCCTCCTCCCCCTCCTCCTTTTTGGTCCCCCCCGGGAAATCGTGGGGCCAGAGTTGTAGTGGGCCCACGTCCCGCCCCCTGCCCGACAGATTTTTCGCACTGTTCCGGCAAAAGAAGCAGTGGAAGACGTTATTATCCCTTTTAGTCCTGGCGATGACAAAAAAAACGTCGCCCCCTCGAATGGCCTCAAAAAACGGGGGTTTTACGCATTTTGGTGCCCCCTGGCGGACATCAAATTTACACGGGGAGTACTTCTGTCTGCCGGGGGATCATCAAAAAATCTTTAAGGGCCCCTTTTCGGGTTTCTACGTCGGCCCAACTGTGCGGGGCGGGGAAATTCCAACGGGTGGAAACTTTGCATATCAGAGTTGTTGGGGGAGGGTTCTGCCGCTGCAATTTCGGGGAGGGTTTTTCCGGGGTTTTTGTACGAATGGATAAAGGGGCTGAACGGTTTCCCCCTGGCCATTTTAAGAAGTTTAAAGATCGGTGGAAGACTTCAGGAACCCTTTTTTTACTTTTTCCAGATTGAAAAAACTTTGGGGGCCTTTTGGGCCCGCATGGCCCATCCCTCCCCCGGGGGCCGGGCGGACCCCATGTTCCCCCCTTTTGGCCGTCACCAGGGTTTTCCCCGATTTGCGTTGGCGGGAGAAACCCACACATCGATTTCTTGTGCAGGGAGGGCGGAGCAGTTCCCCCCCGTGTGACTTCGTTCGCCGAAAAAACCCAAAGGGGGTAAAACTGTGGGGGACACCCCTGTCCCCTACCCCAGGGGGGGTTTTGAGGGCAGTACTTGGGGGGCTGAATGGGGGTGGGGGGTGGAGTAGGAGGAGGGGCCCATTGGGCGGGCGGGGCATTTTTGGAAAAACGTGGAGGGGGAAAGCGGGGGTTCTCCTGTCCAATTGTTGGTGTGCCGGGGGGGGGAAGCACATTCACCACGGGCCGAAAAGGGGAACATGTACGGGCCCTGACCGTAGTTACGCCCAGACGTCCGTGGGGCGGGTGCACCTTGGAAAACCCGAAAGTTTAAAAAGGAGGGGCCCACCCTTTGTTCTACATATTTTTTAAAGTGTTTGGAACTCCCTTTTTTGGAAAAAAAATTTTACGGCTTGGAACTTCCATCTGGGCCCCGGCAAAGCCATTTTTTTCTCTGAAGGGTTTGCAGAGTCCACCATTTGGAAAAGGGAGGGCTGCATTTACTAACAACATGGAGGACCCGGCGCTGCTGCACCTTAGGTTGGTTGGCGATTTGTTGTCCCCTTTGAATCCCCTCGCTGAACGACTGCTGGCGCCAGGGAGTAGCGGGGAGCAGGAGCATTGGACCGGGAATGATAAAAAGGGGAAAAACCCAGTTCCCTTCTGCCTGGGTGGGGGAAAGGCCTTAAATTTGGCTGAAATGGCATGCTTTGCCACTGGGCGCTGCTCCCTGTGCTGTGTTGCTTCCGGGGGGCAGGCTTTGGACCATATCATCTAAAAAAAGCCACGTTTCCCCCAGGCCCGGGATGGTAAACGTGCATGTGTTGACGCGGGGCCCGGGGGGCCCAAACTTTTAGCTCCCTGGCCACGCTTCACTTTCTGTTTTACAGTTCTACATATACCCTTTTTTGGCTCCCCCGGGTTTTCTTAGAAAGAACTGCCTACCCCCGATTTCCAGATTTTACCCCCAACGCTCCCCCAATTGAGGGATTCTGCCCGCTGCCTCGCTGACCCCCGGTCCCTTTTTACTTTTTTGGGGACTGCGAAGCGGGTTTTTTTACCCCGTGGCCGCGGGGGTCTGACCTCACACTGCTGTTACCTGCTGACTCCGGCCACCCCCCCCACTTTTTGGGCTGGGGGCCTGGTGACGCGCAAGCTGACGCCCTCTTCTCCTGATGATGATGGAAACCCTTGCCCCCACCCGGGTCCCCAAATGCGGTCGGATACATCATCATCTATTTGGTTTCAAAACGTCATTTCTGTCCCCATCACCGGTTTTTTTTGGTATGCAGGGCTTTTAACCCCTCAAAAAACTGGGCCTCCCCATGACTTCAACATCTTTAAATTTTCCGCCTACTTTCAAGAAGAGGGTATATTGGCCCCATTTCTTTGGCCCCCCAAGTAGTGCTGACTGCCCCCCTCAAATTTCATCCCCCGGTATTTTAGTGGCGCTGAGCCAGACCCGAAGAGTTTTTCTGGCCCGAGGGGAAAACCCGGGGGGGACAGAGGCGGGTTTTTAGGACAGGTGGGGCCGGGTTTACCCGCTCCCCGGGGCCCTGCCAAACTAAGGGGTTTTTGTTTGACGGGGTTCCCCCTGGTTTTTGGCTGGGGTTTTCAGATGCAAATTTTGGGGGAAATGGATGACCCAGTAACCCTTTTAAAAACCATTTTGGGTTTTGGGTAGTCAGGTAAAACGGCCGCTTGATGAAGCGGCAGGTGGGGCCTACCGAGTGGCCCCTGCGAGTTCCCCCGGGGTGTGCGGACCCGGGCCTGTCCAGGAATGTTTGGCCCCTGCCACCCCGGGAGGTGAAAAACCTGCCACCCCTCCCGTTGGAAAATACTGTTTGTTTTTAAAATGACGACATGTTTTATGAAGATATCTGTATATGATAAATTAAACCCCCAATTTTACGCCCAAATGAACCCACTAAGAAGCTTGGGTTTAACCCCTTTGGGTATAAAATTTGGGGTCCCAAAAAAGGCAAGAAAAAAATTTATTTGTTGTGGCATTTTAAAAAATTTTTGTATTTTACTGAATATAAAAGCACAAACAGCTTAATTAACCTTCGGATATGAATTCTGCTACAGAATTTTTTCTGTGGCGGTGAAAAACAAAGTTTCTTTTACTGAGTACAACTGCAGAACAACGCTTAATTAACCCCTGGATGTAAATTGCGCAAAAAAATTGAGCAACCACAAACTAGTAGCTTTGTAGCGTGTACAATTGCGTGTTTTCTAGCCACACAACAAGAGATAAAATTGTAATTAACCTTCGCTTGTAAATTATGCTACAGGAAAAATGTTTATATTTTGGGTTGAAAATGACAGTTTCTTGGGGCCCAGCACACCAGCAAAACAAGCTTAATTAACCCCTGGATGTAAATTGCGCAAAAAATTTTGAGCACCAGAAATGAAGTGGTATTTGTATGTAAAAATGCTGTTTCTTTAAAATGAATACAACAGGAACTGGCTTAGATCCCACTTGGATATTGAATGTATATGCAGCTGCAGTGGAACGCACACTGGTTTTAAAGATCCAAACCCCAAAAAATTCGAAATAGAACATTATAGAGAAGCATCTCTGAGACAAGCTGAGACACCCCACAGAATTCGCTGAAATAAAAATCCAATTCCTTCAGTGAGGAAAGGGCTATCACAATCATAGCAGCGGGCAGCACTTTCCCTGATCAGTAAGTGAGAGCGGTATGAGCTCCCCAGCGTCGCCCCCCGGACTTATATAGTGCGGTGACTCACAGAATCCCGCCGGTCTCTGATTGGTTCATCTCTGCACATGTCATGCACTATGCCCTTCTTCCCAGAGTGCTTTGCCCCATGTAGGCCATGTGCTCGCAGCCATTTTTATCAATCAAAAGCGCACTTCGTTCACCCGAAGTACCCCAAACTTTGACTTCGTTCCGAACCGAAGTTTTCCTGAAATTCTAAACGAATTCCACTTCGTTAGAATCGATTCGCCCATGTCTAATCACCACTATATAGAGACTGAATATTTCCGCCACACCCTTACCCCATAATCCCACTACATAATGACTAAATAATACCACAACACCATGACCACGTATTACCACCACATAGTGACTCAATACCACCACACCATAACCACATATCACCACTATATAGAGACGGAATAACACCACCACACCATTACTGAATTTAATTTAAGTGATTACAGTTCAGGTTCATTTAGTGACTCACAGGTGATGTTTCTCTGATGAGTCGTTCACGTTTCCTTTTCTTCTCCATCCGGTCCACACCTTCATGCTGCCTTCTCCTGGCCAAAATATTCTTAAAAAATTTATCCAGTAACATTTATATAAGGGAATGATATATCTATATATACATATATGTGTGTGCCCTCAGTTCAGCAGGTGTATATATATATATATAATATATATATATATATAATATATATATAAATATTTTTAAATTTTAAAATATATTTAAATATATATTTTGGGGAGAATTAGCTCAAATGGAGGCAGTCCTTTAACGTGCATCGGTCATATAATCCAGAAAAGTAAACAGCAGGGCTTGCTTCAGCCAAAACAAACATAACTCACAGTCTGTGTTATCAGTCACAATACCGTATGCCGGTTCCCAGGGTTAACAAAACCGTGTGCAGGTCTCTGCAGTACTTCCAGGGTTATCAAGGCTCAGCTCTGGCTCTCACACTTCTCATTCCACTGCTCACTCCACTGAGCAGTTTTGACAGGAAGGGAACCACACCCCCTTTCATCTGAGCCTTATATAGGGCTGGTAAGCCCTGGACTGCAACGTGGGAGCAGTCCATCCCACCCAACTCTTCAGACTGCTCCAATAAAGCCCGACCCGGATCACGGCATTACTGCCATACTACAAAAATACAAAACCGTGTCAGTGGCCTATTGCCGCTGACACCAGAATAAATTGGCTTTATTTCACCGACCTCAGACAGATTGGTGTCACGAATTGTCCGGCACCAATCGCACCTTGTGCCTTCATACATATCCCCCCCCCCCCCCCCGCCCAATGTCGGGGGACTGGGCACCTTCAGCCATCATGCTATGTACCCTAGATAGGGCATCTGCATTACCTTGCAGCTTGCCCGGCCTGTGCTCTACAGAAAAATTAAAATTTTGCAGGGCCAGAAACCAACGGGTGACCCTGGCATTTTTGCCCTTTTCTCCCTTTTCTCCACCATTTCAAAGGGGCGTGATCAGTCACCAACCTAAATTTCCGTCCCAGAAGATAATACCAGAGAGAATCGAGCTCCCATTTAATGGCCAAGCATTCCCTCTCAATAATTTCGTAATTACGCTCTGCAGGGACAGCTTTCTGCTGAAAAAACACACGGGATGGCTCCTCCCCATTGACAACCTGGGACATTACTCCTAGGCCGACCTCTGAGGCATCAGTTTGCACCACAAATTCCCGTGAGAAATCCGGGGCCACTAAAACTGGCTGTCTACACAGGGCTACTTTCAGGTTTTGGAAGGCCTCTTCAGCCTCTTGAGACCATTTGACCATGGCGGACTTAGGTCCGTCAAGGGTGCTGCCATCTCGGCAAACTTGGTTATAAACCGGCAATAATACCCCACAATTCCCAGAAGCGCTCTCACTTGTTTCATATTAAGCGGACAGGGCCAGTGTTCGATGGCTTTGATCTTAGTTACCTGGGGTTTTATCACCCCTCTTCCCACGATATACCCCAAGTATCGAACCTCTTCCATCCCTATGGCGCACTTGCTGGGATG